>JAGDQP010021043.1:8701-32333 GCA_022664845.1 Lepisma saccharinum | reverse complement strand
CTCTGCAGTAATTAAATTATTCACAGACAAGTGATCCTTCAGTCTTCCGTATATCACACTTTCGGCTACCTTAGCCATTGTGTTAAGGAGACTGATGGGTCTATGCTTTTGTGGAAATTTACTGTCTTTATTAGGCTTAGGAATTGTTATTATTTTAGCATGCTTCCACGCTGTTGGAAAATGACTGAATTTAAGTATGTTATAAATTATGTGTTTCAAATATTTGAGCGCGGTTTTAGGAAGTTGTTTTAAGACTATGTTTTGAATTTTGTCTGGACCTGGGGCTTTGAGGCCTTTGGACCATTTAATAGTTCGTGTGATTTCTGACATTTTAATTTTCGGGAAATCGCCTATTGGGACTGAAGTTACAAATTCCTTGACTTTCCTCTTAACTTTTCTATCGTGAGTATCGTCTGTTAGCTCACGATTAGGTTGGAAAGAATCTTCAAGTGAGTCAGCTATGGCATCTGCTTTCTCTTGTGCAGAGAAGACTAGACCATTCTGACCGTGTATACAAGGTACATTAACGAACTTTTTAGTTAGGTTTTTAGTGTATTTCCATAGGGAGTTATCTTTGAGGCTCATTTTTGATACTTTATTCTGAAAAACTTTATCTTTATGTTCAGATATTTCCAGTGCAATGACTCGTCTGAGGTTATTAATAGAATGTTTATACACTGGATCTCTGGTTTTCTGGTACTTTTTTCGCAATTTATTTCTAGTTTTAATTAAGTTAATAATTTTCTCTGGAAGTTTGTTTAAATGTGTGGGAATGTGATTTTTTGGTATGGACTCGTCCATAGACCTGTGAATCACCTCCGTGAGGTGATTGACAGCTCGATCAACGTCATCCTTACTCTGAATTATTACACGGTTAACTAGATCTGAAGTGACCTTTTCTTTAAACTTGTTCCAGTTTGCATTTCTGTAGTTTAACTGAGGCTGCTTTTCTAAGAAATCTTGGCCCGAATTTACCGTTACAATGATAGGCACATGATCTGACATTAAGTCCTCATCCGTATCTATGGTTAGGTTAATTTGCACATTAGTGTGTAACGCGTAATCCAAGATATCCGGCTTATTATTGTAATTGTATGGAAAATAAGTCGGTTTGTTTTGCGAGAGAACTTGTATATTAGTTTTACACAAGTAATCAAATAGTCTCTCTCCGTTCTTATTTCCTCGCCTGCTGTTAAACGCAGAATGTTTACTGTTCCAATCTCCTAACAAAATTACTCTAGGTCCAAGTTTTGTTAAAAGTATTACATCATTTGTGTCTGTTCAGCCGTTGTTTTAAATTGCTTGCTATTTTTTGAACACATCCGAAGTGTAATACATGTTTGCGAGTTGATGTAACCTTCTAGTCCGTCTTCTAGTGACATAGTTTGACTGATTAGTTCTCGCGGTTTCTTAGTCACAAGAAGCGAATTTCGCAAGTTCTTTAGATAGAGTGCTGAGACGGATTTTGCCATTCTGTTTTGAAATTGTACGATGGAAAGTTATTGTATGTATCAAATTCTTCAAGTAAAGTGCATGATCCTGTCAGAAATGGTTGGCGATGAAATCTGAGAAGCAGATCCAGGGCAGGTTGGAAAGAAACCTTGATCTACTCTTTCTGCCAGAATCACAGAGGAATAGGATTCAGCAGGTGGCTGGCTGGTAGTTATGTAAAAAGTTTCAGAGCGAGTTTGTCATCCTTTTGAACTTCTGTAAATCTACTGTTTCCGATGTTATGGTGTAAGGGAAAGGTGAATGGACGTGTGCACCCAAACAGTGTGCAAACCACATAGGCGGTCATTTCTTTCAAAACTCACTACCAGCACGCTCACTTAAAGCTCAGAACTTCAAGTAATAGTTCGGAAGAGAGAAAAGGTTTAAACCAAAGCTTTTAAAGTCTTAAGTTTGTATCTTAAGACTCACTTCTCTTTTTATTGTTGAAAGAGACTGGAAACACTCAGGAAATGTGGTTTTGTAAATATATTACAACATTACATTTTGATTCAATTCTTTACTTTAAATATTAATGAATATTTACCGTAAAAGAACATATTACAATACATTGTATTTTCGCGCCGGCCGGGTGGTTGAGCGGTCTGCGGCGGTAGGCTATCGACTCAACGGTCCCGGGTTCCAGTCCCGGTTGGGTCATGGGTGTGGATTTTAACACTTAACAGCTAAAGGCAAATCGTGACGGGCCGAAGTCCAAAGTTACTAAACTGGCCCATATAAAACGGTTTTTTTTTTTTTTTTTGTATTTTCACCTCGAATTTTATAGGTAACTTTTTCCAATTTAATATTCCAACTCAGAATGTAAAAATTGAATTTTACAAATTTTAGTCTTGGAAAGTGCCTGCAGCTTAAGAAGAATTTTGAAAGTAAAAATGGTAAACCAAACAGAAAACTTCCCAAGCGCTTTGAACATACAAACCGTTATGCGTTTAGCATTTGTTCCATATTTTTATACGTTCAGTTCCCACTACGTTATATGTTCCATTCTTTCTAACTTGTGTAATGTAAGTATTTAAATGTCTTTGACCAGCATACAAGAAATAGTTTAAGTACCTGTCAGTTAGAAGGGGAACTACTACGAAGAAAGTCGCTTTAACCCCTTCAAGTACATACATTTACTGTAGTTATAAGATTTAATATGCTTTGTTTGTTTGGTTAGAATATAAGAACGACAAAAAAGTATGTTTTTTGTTTCTAAACGTGTACTCATTTTTTATATTATAAAATATTTATGGTCATATTTGTTCCAATGCGTCACAAGGGTATATAAATATATCATATATGTTACACAACATGATACACCGTTAGAGATAGAATTCGTCCCTGCTAAGAAATATTTTATTTCAATAGAAAGGAAAATGAAATTATCTGAATATTTATGGAATATTGTGGTATTCTCTGAACCACTTACATTCAGCAATTAAACGAAAAACACAAAGGAAAATAAACCAAATATTATTCGTACAATTTTCAATTTTCCAGTAGGAAAGTGCACCTTTTTCTTTTGTCATTTTTATAATACTAAGAGATTTTGAACACTAATTTGGTTTCAAGGCTTTAATTAGTGTTCATTCTTATCAATAGTATTTAACTACTGTTGACATTTTTTCAATTAAGATTACATTTATTTACTTAAAAATGGATGGAACTAAAAATATTCCATAAATTATCTGTTCTTGCGGAAATGACAAAAATATTCATACATAAAAATATATAATTACGCGTAAAATTATATAAATTTGACAAGATTTCGGGAAGTATGAAGTCCCTGAATACATCCCTGAATTGTACTACTAGCCCCGTACGAATACTAAAAGCTAGGGAGCAAGACATGAACCAGACTTGCAAATTTTCCTTTTCATGTACGCGCTAGTCACGTGCTTCACTTCTGATTTGGCTGAAATGGCAATAAAATTTAGGACGGCTTTCCTTGCAGACGCTCGTCGCAAGCTTTGCTTGCGATTTCTATGAGTAGTCAATAGAAACAAATGTTACACGTAAAACACGTACTTAAGCACTTGTTTCAATATGCTATTTACACAAATCCCAAAGAAATCACTCAGCAAACACCTATATGAAAATCCGTCCTAAATTGTTAACGTAGCGAACCACTCGGTCATCGTGTACATGAATATATGAACTTACTGTGTTACACATCTCATGATGGAATTTCCTAGAATGTCTTTTTCAAGGGACGGACACCAATCATTGTTCTAGTTTCGTTTCTCTCTCTTCCTGCTTATGAATTATGCCGAAATATTTCGTTACATTCTGAGTAATTCATTGAATAGCTTGAATCGGTGACGACAGAACACTCCAGTTGGATACTTTGATAGTTGCTTTGTCGATGTGAAAATATATATTTCGATGTTAATAATAATTAAAACTGTTCCTTTAGATAAATTTGTCTTGTTTTATTTCCAGGCTAAAAGTACGAACAACAAACCAATTGCCTATTGCACAAACTAATGAAACCAAGGAAGGCCGGATCAGCGCTAAGTTGTCCAATAGTTGACGCCACAAATCCTTGTTGCTGGAAAGGATTGCATGAGACAGCATTTTTTTAAATATATGCATTGCTCTAATACTATTCTAATTATTTCCTATTTTTACATTATTTTGTTTAGTTTACAATGGTTCGTGGTGTCCTCAAATACTGCGACGTTAATACCCGACGTCATAGAATGATGACATTTGGCACAGTGACGTAAATCTAGTGACAAAACAATATTCGCTTGTTACTTTAATATATTTATGTATATTCATAGATTTTAAAAACATTTGTTAATATTTCTTTAATATGGACTTTCAATCCTAAAACAAGAACAGCCTGCAACGATATTGGTTTTGATTGGTTACAAAACGCTTTAGGATATGAGTCACAAAACATTAGGCCGACAAAATTTATCTAAACACCAAAATAACTCGAAAAAAGAGTCAAAGGGCTTTTAAAGGCATTTAGCAAGAAAAGCAAGAAGCGCACCATTTCAAGAAATTATATGAGAGGCTGTATATGAGAGCGCGCGGCATGCTTTGCGTTTTAGTCGTGCATAAACACAATTATTTTTACTTCTTGGTACGAATTGTTTAAGAAAAGAATGGTTTTGAAAAGTTTATTATTATTTTTATTCTTGGAAATCTAAATATCATTCAGAAAGAAAAATAAATATTATTATTTTTATTTGTTAGTATCATAAATGTCGGCTATGTTATTTCTAACGAATGTAACTCGAATTCATCTGAGTTAATAATGTAAGGTCTGGTGCACAAGAAGCGTAGCGTAACTCGGTTTCATTCCGCTCGCTGGATTTCAATTCGCTGTTATTCCCATCAGTTTTGTTCCCGCCGGTAAAAAAAAAACACACACACATTCATTTTATCTGGGGAGCTCTAGTAACTTTTTACTTCGGCCCGTCACGATTCGCCCTTAAAATGCACATCCATTTCCCTGACGGGACTCGAACCCAGGTTCTTCCGGTCGTTGTCCTACCGCCGAAGGCAGTACAGCTACTCGGCCGGCATTCCCCCCAGTGTTTTTACGTCAGATACATTTCGTCGTTATTCCAATTTCGGACTTATTCCATTCGGTGTTATACTAACGTCCCACAACATATGGATTGCATAATTTACGTAAGTATAGAGGCTAGGGGTCTCTAAACATCCTTCTAATTTCTAAAGAAGGAAAACACTACAATTATTACTTTATAGCAATAAATAACTAGAGAAAAATCAAATTACGACCCTTAGCTTACCTGCTTTATTATGTTTATAGGTTGAAATTGTAACTAAACAAAGCCTTCTTTAAATTATCAGCTTAACCACGACCAGTAACAACAATTGTGTTTCGTGCGCAGTCACGGAAGAAACAATAAGCAACGTCTCCTAAATAATATCAGATTCACCAAAATATTTTTAAGCTTCCCATAAGAGAGCGAAGATCTCTTCTAATATTGTCCTCCTAAATACGTCTCGGTCTTCCCAATGGCCTCTTTCCATCCGGCCTTCCAACCAGGATAGAATATAATTTTCGTTTCTTCCTCCATCCGAGCTACATGTTCTGCCCACTTTAGTCGTCGCGATTTCAGTACTTTTACAAAATCTGGTGAATCGTAGTCCTTGGAGTCCTTCATTATCCATTATAAATCGTATAAAACCTAGGTATCGTTAAGTAGTTTCATTCCTCTGTGTAACACGTGTTTCAATTGGCTATTAACCATCATTGCAAGCAACGCAAGCTTTTTTGAAAAGGAGCACTGAATTTTAAAGAATGCCACGGTTTTTAGATAATTTTCGAGCGAATAAATATGTTGATGAACAAGATCTAATATATAGTACGTCTAGTTTAGACCTTGTTGATCAACATGCTTGTTCAAGCGAGGACTTTCTAAAGACCGTGAAAATCCTTGATTTTAACTCCTACTAAACATTGGTTGATGAATATATTTACTCTTTGCTTTTAAACTTCCTAACAACTATGAAATTTTTCGTTTTGATTTAGTGCACGAAAATGTGCAATAACTTTGTAGATTTTTTTTCGTGAGGACTTCTTTCCAAACACGCTTGTTTGATTTGTGTGAATAGTCCATTGAAACCCGTGCGGTATCGTCCAGTAGTTTCATTACGGTGTAACACGTGTTTTAATTGGATATTTACAAACATTGTAAGCAATGCAAGTGTGTTTATAAAAGAACACTGAAATTTGAGAATGTTGCGGTCTATAGATAACCCTCGCTCCAAATATATATTGACGAACAGGGATTCGTTTATCCTCGTTTATTCGCTACTTGTTTATCATCAATACTTGATCACCCGAGGATTTTCTAAAGACCGTGACAATCTTTTATTTTGTACTCGCACAGAAAATTGGTTCATCAGTATATTTGCTCCTAGCTTTTAAACTTCGCAACAACTATGAAATTTTTCATCTTCGTTTAGTGCACCGAAATGTGCAATAACTTTGTAGAATTTTTCGTGTGGATTGCTTTCAGAACACTTTTGCGATGGTTCAGATGTGGATGAATAGTCAATTGAAACCCTTGCGGTATCGTGCAGTAGTTTTATTACGCGGTGTAACACGTGGCTCAATTGGCTTTATCAACATTGGAAGCAACGCAAGCTTATTTGAAAAGCAGCAGTGAAGATTTAAAATTGTCGCGGTTTTGAAATAATCCTTGCGCGAATAAATATGTTAATGAACAGGGCTACTTGTTGATCAATAAACTTGATCACGTGAATCTCTTCTAAAGACCGTGTCAGTCCTTGATTTTTACTCCTACGTAATATTGGTAGTTGAATATATTTGCTCTCTGCTTTTAAACTTTTAAACAACAGTGAAATTTATCGTTTTTGTTATGTGCACGAAACTGTGATAACTTTGTAGAATTTTTTTGTTAGAGCTGCTTTCCAAACACGCTTGGATGTGGGTGAATAGTTAATTGAAACCCGTGCTGGACCGTGCAGTAGTTCCATTATGCTGTGTAACACGTGTTTCAAATAGCTATTATCAATATTGAAAGCACCGTAAGCTTTTTTGAAAAGGAGCACTGAAGTTTAAAAAATGTCGCGGTTTTTAGATAATCCTCGCTCCAATAAATATATTAATGAACATAGCTACTTGAAGATCAACATGCTTGATCACGCGAGGATTTTTTAAAGAGACCGTGACAATCCTTGATTTTTACTCCTTCGTAACATTGGTTGACGAATATATTTGCTCTTTGCTTTTAAACTTCCTAACAACAGTGTATTTTTCATTTTGGTTATGGGCACGAGAATATGTAATAACTATGTACAATTTTATTTGAGGGCTGCTTTTCAAGCACGCTTGCGATATTTCCGATGTGGGTGAATAGTTAATTGAAACCCGTGCGGTATCGTACAGTAGTTTCATTACTCTGTGTAACACGTGTTTCAATTGGCTATTTAGAAACATTGCATCACTGCAAGGTTTTTCGAAAAAGAGCACTGAAGTTTGGAAAATGTCGCGGTTTTAGATAATCTTCGCGCGAATAAATATATCGATGAACAAGATCTAATATATTAACGTCTACTTTAGGCATTTTTTATCAACATGTTTGATCACGCGAGGATTTTCTAAAGACCGTGACAATCCTGGATTTTTAATCCAACGTAACATTGGTGGATGAATTTATCTGCTCTTTGCTTTAAACTTCCTAACAACAGTGAAATTTTTCATTTTGGTTTAGTGCATGAAAATGTGCAAAAATTTTGTACATTTTTTTTCGTGAGGGTTGCTTTTCAAATGCGCTTGGGTGATTTGTGTGAATAGTATATTGAAACCCGTTCGGTCTTTATTTAACCCTCACTCCAATAAATAACCTGTGACTTGTCGAAACGGGTGGTATTGGAATTTTTATTTAAAGCCTTTTGGCAACTTTTTGATAAGGTCAGAACGAGTTAAAGTTTTGCAGTTACCCACTAATTACTTACTATCTTTGTTAAAGCGTTTTACTACTTTGAGAACAATATAAATTACTTGATTGTTAAGTTGTTAAATTTAACGTGATTACATATTACAATTTAAAATAGTTTTTATCCAGCCGTCGGCCGAAACTCCCGTTGCGACCCGCGGGCCTACTGTTGGCCATCCCTGCACTACCGTGAAGCCAGCATGGCATGAGACTGGGTTGAGCCTAACGACCCTCTGCGCCTGAAGTGACTCAAGTGAGTGCTCTATCACAGAACCCCCGATACTCAACACAGGTTCGTGTCATGCTAACGACTGACATTCTCGTGAAAAAGAGTTTCACGCAGGGTAAAAAGATAAACTTAATTTATCGCGAGGTAAAAGTGACCATTATCCACTGTTTAGAAAATAGAATTACGTTGAAGGGAAGTTATGATATATTAAAGCTGTGTAAAAATAATGTTCAGCAATATTGGCCCGGGGGCCGCCGTGGTTCAGTTATAGAGCTTTGATTTCTGGCGCTTCGTGACTTCCGTTCGATCCCGGCTTACACCATGCAGTTTTTGTGGTGGACCAATACTTTGTACGTTGGTTTTCTCGGGGTTCTCCCGTTTCCACCCACTTTCTTCATTCCACCAATTCTCTCATCATTCGTTTGGCCTGCGCCAAAGCCTTAAACTAAAAAGAAATGGATCAACAGCTTTTCTCGGTTATGTCAACTGCTCCGTCATTTGCTTGGATAATCGGACGTTTAGCACGTGGGTTTCATTTAACATTAATTTGAATAAATATTTCAATTTCTGTTTTATGTTATACATATATTATGTGTGTCTAATGAACGTAATAACTAAAAGGCATTTTAATAACTACAATACATAGCACATAATATGATATTTTCAAAAGTGATCAGGTCAACACGCCTTCCTTTTCTCGTAATGTAATGAAGTTTATGTTGATTATATTGTATGTTTTCTTACAAGCTGCTATTAACTACTCATTTCTCCTTTTCTTTCAACACCGAGCCGCCGTAGCTCAGTGATAGAGCGTAGGCGCAGGATTCAGGTCATGGGTTCGATCCCAGCGACCCACCATCCTGACTGGGGGTTTCATTGTGAATCACATCAGGCAATTGCCGGGATGGCAACTTCAACATAGACACCTTCCCGCACCCTTATCTTCCCCTTTTCCCGGCCGGCCATAAAAATTCAATTCCTTTTCTTTCGATAAAAAAGGACGGAATTATAAATAATACACCAATTTAGAGAGAAAGCGTTGATAGTGAAAACAAATCACCATTATCGACCTTTCTGACATTTTAAAAATTCAATGTATTATATCATACTATCGCATAAGTTGTTTTGGGTCTATGCTTGGCTGAATGGTTAACATGCTTGCTTTCGTGCGTGTTTGTCCGGGTTTAAATTGTTCGTGTCTACTGAAACTCTACTCTATTCTAAACTCTGTTGTAACGATAGCTATAAGTCCCGCCTTTAGCAATTCACAATCTTGTTTAGAACATTAATAACATCTTCAGTGCTTCTTTAAGGGGGTGAGCGGAGCTATATTACCTTGTTCCGAGAACGGAAAATACCCTCTTAAAGTTCTAAAAGTGTAAAAGAACAGAGTCTTCATGCACCCTGAGAAGTTTATAAAATATCCACACACACCCAGAAACGAATAACATCTCCGCAGAAAGATGAAGAAAATTTTGCAAGATTACTACAAAAAGGAGAAGTTACGTTCAGGTCTCTCTTACGTACACAATGACAATTTAGACCAATGTTTCATATCAACGGTCTGCAACACTTTCACCTAATACAAAAGAAACATTGATGTATCGGATTTATGAGTTATCGAGAAATGTTTCGTCTGCTCTGTCTCCTTTCAGACTCGCATTGAGGGTCAATAAATTAGTTTTTGACCCGTGCTGTGGCTATTTGTCGCTTACAATGACAATAACGCAAGACACTGAGCCTTTGCCGGTTTGTTTTTGTAAATACATATCCAAGCGTTGTGAAATTCAATGGCCAGGCGAGAAAGAAGACTGCTTGAAACTCGCATCTGTAATATTGCTTGTAAACAAATTATCCTACGCTGTGCGCACTTTAATATCGTTCAAAATAAGCGAGGGTGGGTTATTCCTACCGGAAGTGTTTCCAAGTGAGTTGCAATATGGCTGCCCAGCCTTGTGGGAAACATAGCGATTATAAACGTGCGTCTAACCGCAGGTCGCTGAAAATAAAATGGCGGCTGACTAAAGCGGAAACGACGTCTTGTTGTTGTTTCTTCTTGCGTCGTATACAGTACAAACGATGCTTTCCCGCTGATGTTTGAATGATAATCAGATGGAGTGGCGAGGCAGTAATCAGTATTTCTTCCAGAAGATTTCATTTGTGGGAGCTCGTGTTAGGGCACATGAAAATTATGAATAGTGTATATTGACTCGGGCGTACTAAAATATAAATTAACGATATGTTGTACATCCTTAGTTTACCTCAGAATAACGAAGAATATTTATAGAATGTGCTATTATATACATAATTCAGCATTCATGTGAGGAATACAAGTGTTGATTGGGCGGTTGAAAACCCCGGGATGCAGAGAACCCCGAAAGCAAGCCTGAAAGAAACAGTGTCAGTAATGCGAAACATGCCAAATATGTATAAAAAATTCATAATCTATCACAAAATAACGTGATACTAAAATGTAATCTGAACTATGGGAGCATACAAGGAGGTGTAGAATTCTACAGTCGCTAATATATTTTGCAGAATGGAAGACTGTTTGCGTTTCAGCAAAATGGAAAGGCAAAAGTGCTTGTTTTTTGCAAAATTCATTCTTAAAACGAAATGAAACAAGAAAAGATGCTAAGTATTTTTATGAATGTTTTTGTTTGTATACCGAGAAGGGTGAAGGGAACTCAATGGTAACAGCCGGTAGAGTGTTCGCCATGTAGGGGGACCCAGATTCGACTTCCTGTACCGGCGATTCTGACAGTGATTTCTTTCCCTGTAGGGATTGGCATACTCGACTTTGAATTTTTGTTGTTAAATGTAATTTTATCGCCTTGTTACCGTTGTTAAATGTAAGTTTCTAATTTTGCAGAAATTGGGCTATATCTGAAGATCGTTAAATAAATCACTATTTTTTGTTGTGTGTAAGGGCGCAGATTGTGTAATTAGTATTTCTAGCTTGTTTTACTATTCTAGCACGAGGTGCTATATTTTTTTATTAAAGAAAGGACCCGGGTTGAAACGACAGGGGGAAGGAACTAAGGATTGGCTGGTGGATAGAGCGCCAGGCGCTTACGGTGTTGCCAGCTTTCCTCCCCCACTCACACACACTCTCTCTCTCTCTTCCTCTGTGTATGTGTGTCTTCTCTGTTGTTTGAGTGTGGCAAAAAGATCAGTCGTGTTTTCGAGACAATATATATTGTGTATTGTTTGTTATTCAGACAAGTCCGGAATCTGAGGGTTGTGGCCGGAAAAATATACTAAGAGTCGCGAAGCTGATCAAAAACTTCAATATTGTATGTTAATGTGGATATTTAATATTTACTAGCATCTAAGGGTTTCTAAACAAGTTATATGTCTGAGGGATGACATCTCTCAGCAATCAAGTTTCTAGGGAAGGAATGGGGAAGATAGTTACCAGAACCTGCACCGAAAACAGCATCCCTGCTAAGACTTGAAAAAGCTGTCAGAAAGGTCGGGGTACAAACACACACGCATATATATATATATATATATATATATATATATATATATATATATAGTAAATAAGAGAGGATGTACGAACATATAGCGAAAATCTTGTTAGAAATACAATCGAGGAGAACAAGAGCCTGAAGAAAACCAAACAGCAACTCATGATAGGGAAAAAGCAAATAATTGCAATTAAGAGACCAGATGGGAACGTAACACGAAATAAGGAAGAAATTATAAAAATATTTGAAAATTTCTACAGAGAATTGTACATCACCGAAGAAGAGCTAGGAAATGAAGACTCAGAAGAAAATGATGTAGAAGTTCCAGACGTAATGAAAGAAGAAGTGGATAAAGTACTTCGAGGGATGAAGAACGGAAAGTCTCCAGGAGAAGATAGACTCACAGCAGAGATGTTTAAATGGGGAGGTGAAAAGATGAAAGTTGAACTTGCGAAATTATTCTCAATGTGCCTGACGAAGAGAGAAATACCCTCAAGTTGGAATAATGCCGTTATAATTTTGTTGTACGAAAAGGGAACAAAGAACGCGTCGAAAACTACAGACCAATTAGTTTACTGTCAGTTCTATACAAAATGTTCACCAAAGTTATTTTGAATCGTTTTGAACCGGACTTGGATTTTAACTAGGGAAAGGAACAAGCCGGATTTCGTCGTAGATTTAGCACAATGGACCACATACAAACATTGAATGAAGTTATGGAAAGGAATAATGAATATGAACTCCCACTATGTTTGGGATCCATAGATTTCGGAAAAGCTTTCGATTCGGTCTCCTTGTCAGCAGTACTTAAATCACTTGAACATCAAGGCATCGAAAGTGCACACTTCAAGTTATTGCGAAACATTTACTCTACTGCCACATCTGTCATAAGACTACATCAAGAAAGTGAAAATTTTAAAGTTGGAAAACGGTAAGGCAAGGAGATTCAATTTCTCCAAAACTGTTTTCTGCGGTCCTGGAGAGAGTGTTCCAGAATGTAAACTAGGATGAAGTTGGAATTAAAATTAATGGCGAATATCTCCATCACCTACGATTCGCTTATGATATAGTCCTGTTTGCTACAAGTGCAGAAGAACTACAAACCAGAATGGAAGAACTGAGTAACGAAAATTCCATACAGTAGGAGTCGATAACATATCACTACGAATGGTAAAGGTATCTGTACCTTATATACTACCAGGCCTCGCGGACGTTATAAATGGTTCACTTGTTTCAGAAACTGTACCTACCGTATGGAAAAAAGCAATGATCATACCACTTCCCCAAAAGCAACATATCACAGGAACTAATGATCTGCGTCCTATTAGTATTTTATCGTGTATTTCAAAAGTGCTGGAAAAAATAGTTTATAATCAGGTTATCAACTTTGTTAATGAAATTGATATACTGCCAAAATATCAATCTGGTTTCCGTTCTGGTTACAGTACTAGTAGGTCACTTCTGAAACTATCTGATAATATACTACGCTCAATTGATAGTAAGCTAGTCTCACTGTTAGTACTGTTGGACTTCACCTGTGCTTTCGACTCTGTGATACAAGACCTATTACTTTCTAAACTTCATTATTATAATTTTTCTTCGCCGGCAGTTCAGTGGTTTCGGTCCTTTTTAATTAGTCGCACCCAACGTGTGAAAGTTGGTCAGAGCTTATTCAGAGAATTACAGGTTAATAGAGGTGTTCCACAGGGATCAATTTTGGGCCCGTTACTCTTTTCGCTTTATATTTCGGATTTACCCAAAGTTGTAAATTATTGAACTATGCATCAATTTGCCGACGATGTGCAATTACAAGCTGCATGTTTACCCAATCAAATTTCTCGTGCCGCTGAATTGATGAATATAGACCTTAATAGAATTCTGGACTGGTGTAGAGCAATGGCCTTTTGTTCAATCCCAGTAAATCTATGCATACCGTTGTTGGTTCCCGCAATAACGTACTGAATTTAAAACTTTTTGATATAAATATTAAAATAAATCAGATTAAAGTAAACTACTCGAGCTCGGTGAAAAGTTTAGGTATGATCATGGACTCCCATCTACAATGGTCAGAACATATTGCTAAGCAATGCAATAAAGGGTATGGTATTGTGGCGTCATTTTTAACTCTAGGAGCGATACCAAGTATGCGGGAGTTATAAAGCAACCTTTTCAGGTTTCAGGGGTCTCAGAGGTAGATTATTTTAGGTACGTTGACTTTATTCGGGCGTGGTCATTCTGCAGCAATGTGCTTCAAGGCAAACAACTAATAATTTATATTTACATAGCAAGTTTATTTACATAATAAAGAAAATAATAAAATGGGGTTTAATACAACAAAATTAATTACATCTTAAAATAATTCACTTGAAAACTTTTAGAAATAAAATCTACATCGTTTTGACCTAACTAAGGAAAACAACGACAGGCTGTCCTATTTATTTCAGATAATTGAATTTCATTTACAATGCAACTGGTTCAGTTAATTATCTAACATTGAAGTTTGAACTTCTTCCTGAAGAAGACCTTGGATAGTTGCAAAAAAAACATGAAAATACGACATGTTACAACTCTGGGGATAAAGTGTGTTTCATCTACTAGAAATTCTAAGTTCTAAAGTAAACTTTACTAACCTGATAGATTAGTTGAGAACTCTAAGTTCACGTATAAGTGGCTTCTTAGATGTCGACTAACAACTCACTCTCCGTCTCCTGGGGTGATATTCCTTATAAAATTCGTGACCTTAGACCTTATATAGGGGGCTTTGCGCTAACGCCCCGGAAGGCTTACTTCCACAATCTCGACGTTTCACCATGAACACGTAGCCTTTCCGCAAATATCACGCGATGCCATATTTGGTAATAAAAGAAAGGAATTGGGGAGGGAAGTTGAGTAACAGCTGCTACGCATCACTTGACCACAAACTCTCCTTGAGAGTGTCTGTTTTGATCTTATTTATCCTGTCCTATGATATTGTCTTCCTCTGCTTGTACATACTCATCCTTTTTGAATTGCGTAAAACAGGACTTTCCATATTTAATCTTTACCACAGTCATGACACGCTTAATTAGCAGCTAAGAACTGACCTTGCTAAGTTGCTGTCATATTTCCGAATTTCGATGTTGCTGAGCAGGGAATCGACAAATAATCTTTCTACAGGCTTTATACGATTTCTCTTGTATTTTAACGTTACTCAAACTAGGAGTCTCGCTCCAATCGTGGGTCAAAACATAAGGTGAAGCAAAATCTAGGATAGGGTGGATAAGACATAATCCTATTTCGCCACAGTATGTTTAGATGTCTTTATAGATTACGTGAATATCTATCTTAGGAAATAAAATTACAACTAGTTCAGGCACTAATCTTACCTCTTTTTGATGATTGCGATATGATTTATGGAAGCCGGATTACAAAATTTATTAGTAATAAAATTCAAAAGGATCAGAATTATTATATGAGATTCATTTTTGGTATAAACACATATGAACATATACTGAATGTATTGAACCAGAATTTTTTTTACTATGTCACGCAGAAGAAAATTACATGCTTGTAGTACGCTATACAATATCTCAACTAAACGAAAAGCACGATAATTATACGGGTTACTACAACAGAGAAAATTCGGCCATTCGTACAAGACTAGGAAACGCGATAAATTGTCTCTCCCACAATGTACCACATCAGCATATCAATCTTCCTCTTCCTACGTTTCAGCCGAGCTGCACATGGATATTGTGAACTCCTGTACTAATATGCAATTTAAACGCAAGCTCAAGAATTATCTCTTACTACAAAAGAGTCAAAGCTATAATACTACTGATCAAGTGTAATCTAACATCTCACTATTTCCCTTATTATTGTGTATGTATTTTTTCTCCCTTTGTCTTACATAAACGTCGTCTTGTATATGTTATTATTGTAATTGTAGGTTAGGTGTATATTGATGGTAATACGGAATATGCTCAAGCAGTAGAAGTATGTCCACTGCAGTTTATTCCGAACTGTGTCATTGTGTAAGCCTTTATGTTTTATGTCATCTTTTCGTTTTATATTTTATGTATTTTTTTCTGTATACAGTTTATGTATGTACTGTACTGACACGGGTTAGCCGGTAGAACAGCGTCAGCTGAATCTCGCCCACGCTAATAAAGAATGTTTGAATTGAATTGAATAAATTATTGTATAATTTTGCTTGTTCGTTTCGGTGTTGTTGCGCGACTCAGAGAGGACCGGGGAATTGCACCAATCTTAGCTCCGAAAACTGGAATAGCACCGAAAGGAACATGAACGAAAGAGCGCGCGTCACGAACTTTCAGGAAATGGAACTATCCATTGTATTCGAACGGTGTAACAAGCTGGCTTCCGACCGAACTTCAGTATCATCGACCAACTACTAATACTCACAAATCTAATAACCACTCAATCCTATTCGACTTGGAAAAGTTATTCGATAGGGTGTGGCGCCACGATCTTCTGTATAACTCATCAAGCTCAAACTTCCTGCTGCATACACAAGGTTCACATTCTATTTTCTGTGAAATCGTCTATCATACGTAAACATTAATAATAGCAGTTCACATTCATATATTATCCTCTGTGGCGTCCCACAGGGTTCAGCATTATCACCACTACTGTACCTGCTTTACGTAGCAGACTTCCCCAGCCTTCCCAAATGTACATCTATTCCAATACGCAGATGACACTGCGTTCCTAGCTGCAGGACAAAACATCCAAATCATAAACAATAGTCTAAATAACGCCATTATTAGCTTCGTTACATGGTGTAACAAATGACAACTAAAAATAAACACAAATAAAACACAAGCAATAGTTTTTATCGCACGGAACCGACGCTCCAAAGTTCACAGAAATCCCGTCAAACTATCCATCACAGTAGACAATACGCTCATAAGACCAGGAAAACAAGTCACATACCTTGGTATTGACCAGAGTATAACATGGTGGCCATATCTGAATAAGGTGACCGAAAAGGCATGCAATAGACTGAAACTGCTCAGAAGATTGACAGGCACCACTTGGGGACTAAGCCCTGATATAATTCTTACGACCTACAAAGTCCTCTTAAGGCCGGTCCTAACTGATGGTTTCACAGCCTGGATCTCAGCCGCAGTCTTTTACTACGAAAAACTGAAAGTCCTGGAACGCCACGCCTTTCGAACTGCCTATCGCATTAAACTGCCCAGCCTAATCAAAGAACTATACGTCCAAGTCCCGTTCGCAAACATCTTACATCACTTAGAGAAACTACGATTAAAATATAGAAGCACAAGATATCAAAAGGAACACCCACATCTAGTGGATACTATCCAGATCGACATCAGCTTAAATGTCAGACAGATTTTCATCCATACACCACTTTCATTACGAAGCACAATATACAAAAACGATATAACCGATCAACAAGAGGACTACGCAGTTGCTAACGCACTATCTATCCAAGACTACCCACGCTAAAAGAATCCACATTCTAGACCCTAAATTTGCCTAAAGAAACGAGAAATATATGAAAAGAGAAAACATATATCCCCCTCCAAGGAAAACAGCAATATAGCTAATAGAATATCAAAAGCCGTTAATTATTTTCAGCAGTGGCGGTGAGTGCTATTGTTTGTCCGTTGCACAACACCCCCTTTCTTAAAGTTATTTAATTTTTAATTCAATCACTCTAAAATGTAGAATATTCTATCCCTCGGGCTTAAAAAGGTATAGTTTCTTTTAGGAAGAGAAAAAATACTTCACAAGTTCAAAGTTTAATCTTGGTGTTGTAATCCACGCACACACTCTTTAACGCCTATCTTACTACATATCCTTCCTCTTCACTAGATGTTGGACTTTCATTTGTAATACAATTATTACATGACTTAAGACGTTGCACGCCAAATGCAAGCAGAACGTTTCGGCTCATTCCTCCCCTCCTAGTTTTCATTGATTCCACCAGATGGCATTTCTGACGAGCAAGCGACAAAACCTTCTCACACGCTGCAGAAAGGTCGTCTGCTAGTTCCCTTCATTTACTCGCAGTTTCTCTCTCTCTGTGTGTGTGTGTGTGTTTGTGTCTTTCTGTCTCTGTCTGTGTGTGTGAGAGAGAGAGAGAAAAAGAAGAAAAAGAGGGAGAGAGTGTGTGTGTGAGCATATATATATATATATATATATATATATATATATATATATATATATATATATACCGGGACACAAGCCGGGAAACTGGGACATGACCGGCAAACCGGGACTGCCGCCCCAAAAGGCTTCTGCCACTAACTGGGAGGAGACCCCTTAATTCCTCTTGCTGAGACTTAAGGGAACCGACCGGGTTAGACGCTCAATGTCCAATCCATTGTCATATACTCCGTGTGTATAAAACCAGTCGTTCTGGTTGCTAGGATACCGCGCGGGAATGACGTCAACTTTAACAGCGTATTCATAAATACGATTTGTTGCTTAGCTTAATCCACTCAAAAAATGTGTTTGTAAGTTGTAACTCATATGTTTGTACAATTTCTTTTAGATCCCGAACCTTGAGGATTTGCTGCAACCTCATTGAGTCCCTCTTCCATATACCTGCTTCCTTCCTCCACGCCCCTCCCCTAGACTACACAGAATGAATCCCGAGTTTCTCTGCTCGACGGGCGAGCCGGTGGGTGAGCGAACCTGTTACCTTTTGTCGGTCATTACTATAATTTAAAGCTTTTAAAATGCTTATTTTATTAATGTTTTGAGTGAACATATGAACAGATCAGATAAAAAACACTGTTGATTGTTGTGCGATTGATAGTAATACGTGAAAAAGTAGCAAAGTTATTGCGCAGAGAGCGTTTTTTTTAATGCAGAACAATATGTTTCTCCTTTCTTTGTTGACTTTAGTGTCTTCCTTGTGAGGCTCTGACTCCTTATGTGGCGCAGAGTTTGGCATCTGCATTGTAACATCATCATCAAATTCACAAATTGAAGTTTTCGGTGGTTCTATAATATTTAACGCCAGCACATATTGAAGATTTCTTCAGAACTTGACCCAATACAAAACTTGACCCGTTTCAGCTGTGCATAATCTCGCACATTAAAAAAACAGTCAGAGTGTAAATTTTGTCTCGTCCGCAATACTAAAAATAATGTACTCTATTATCTCTATCTTATGTATAAAACATTAAAGGAAATGAAGAAATACAACGTATAAAAAAATAAAATTTTTGACTCACTGAAAACTTTATACAAGGTGGTAATATAATGCACCGACAAACTTTAAGAGATAACAAACAGTACATATAAATTAAGGAAAAAGAAATAATAAAAAATATTTTTAAAGACATACTTTTCTTAAACAGTTCGTACTAAAAAGTAAAAAAATAAATTTCTTTGTGCGTGGGGTGGAAGTTCTCACTAATTGAAGAATTTATAAAGTGAGAACTTCGCCCGTGCTTTTCTTTTTAGTCATTCTTAAACAAAATTAATTTTTACTTTCTAGTACGAATTGATTAAGAAAAGTATGTGTTCAAATAAAATAATGTTTTACCCAAATCCATTAATGTTCTGCAATCAGCCAAACGCCACTGTGTTGCAGGCTAGTATTCATGGGTAATGTTAAAAATATTAAAATATGCTTTTAAAATATAATAAATATATAGAAATATCTGAAAGTAACAATATAGCATTGTTTCATTACTCGACTTACGTCGCTCTGCATAGTTTCACTATTATATGATGTAGAGAAATGAGGTAATTAATGCTGCAGGATTTGAGGACACCACGAATCATTGTGAAGTAAAGAAAATACTGTAAAAGTTCTGATCATCAGGGTGGAAATTAAGCCGTGTTTCGGAGCTACAGGCTGCCAAAAGAGTGAGAGATGTACTTTACAGCTTCCAAAATCCAATATACTTAATTGTAGAGCTGATGCGGCAAGTTATCATCAAAGACTTCAAACCTCATCCATAAAATTGCATATTCGAACATTGAGTGCGCAAGGGAACCCCTAAAGGAAGTAGAGGTTCCCAGAAATTTTATGAAGTAAAGGTGAGTCGAAATGACTTCCCAGCAGGTAACAATAATTAGTTTGCGACTTTTCTTCAGAGAATATCTTGAAAGCACCTATTTCCTTTGAGTAATCTCTTGTGTACCTAATGCAAAATTTTCAAATATGCAAAGTTAGATATAAAACAATTTTGAAGTCTTTGAGGATAGCATGCCGCATCAATTCAATGAACCTCTACAGTTGATTTGCATATCCCTCCGAAACTCAGCGGAATTTCCACCCACATAACCAAGATTTTCTCCTTATTATTTTATGTACTATGATTCCTCGAAATTTGTCTGTGCATTACGATACCACTCTCAATCAAGAAACAAATGGACGCCGCTCATGTTCAGCACGGAATGCTCTTTCGAAAAAAAAAAGAACTAAAATATAAGTAAATTAAAAACGTGATGAAAGATTTACTTGTGCGGAAGAAAGACACTCTATCAATGAATGATTTATCATTCCTGTATTTAAACTTCTGCTTTTTCTAACTTCTTCCATTGTTTTCATTCTTTATCTATTGTTAATGTACACTATGGTGCATGAAAATGTCCGTATTTTTAACAAGGGTTAGATGACAGAGCACACTTTGGTTGAACCTATCCTGATCAATAATAATAGTAATAGTAATTATTATTACTATTATTATTACAAGTAAAGATATAAGACTAATAATATGTCAATCAACATTCCCTTAGTTCTTCATATTTCCAGCACTGTTAAGCAGTAACTGGGTGAAGTACCTAAAAGTACCTTAGGTACATTAACCAACTTGTACCTAGTACCTGTACCTAGGTACAAAAATCAAGTACCTAACTCAATACTGAAGTTCGATCAGTACTGTGTAGTTTAAACGTATATTTATATCCCCTAATATTGCATTGAATTTACATATATTACACACTTTTTATCCTCTCATTAAAATATTTTTTTTACAATGTCCAGGAAAGGAACTAAGCAAAATGACCGTAATCAACTTAGGAGGAATTGAATAAACATTTAGTGAATCAAGCAATTTTAATAGCCCGCTCATGATTAGTGTACTGAATATCAATAGATATTCTGAACATAAATGAATCAGAACTTTTTTTAACAGAAAATAAATCTCGATCTACAAAAATATGTTTCGCCTTCATATCTTTTTGGTAAATCGTCTGCGTATTTTTTTTTTAAATATTCGCTTTTAATTTATCATATTTAGTAGTCAATACTTCGAAATCATCTATTTTTCATCACTTCAATATATATCATAGTAAAGGATCCGACTAGAAAGATTATCGCACCGAGCCGCCGTAGCTCAGTGGTAGAGCGTTCGCGTAGCCTTTTGTAGGTCTTGGGTTTGAACCTGGTGTACTGGTTTTCACTTTCCGAGATAGTCTTTTCTAGAGTGAGGAACTGAAAAAACAAATAATTACTTTGTAAAGGAGATTTCTCTCGACTTTTTAGAGATTGGTCACAAGATAACGATGCCCAAAATTAAAATGCTCTCAAAGACAATAATGTTCACAAAGCGAATGAGAGTCCACATCTGAATGAATAACGTTAAGGACGATATTTAATAGAAATGATTAGAGCAATGATCTTTCAACGGATTTATGGAAGATTTGAACATTGATGAGTTAAATAGGGTGGGACTTATTAAAAGTGCGAATAGTCTTAAAATATGAAAGAAATAATTCGGCATGGTTGTGAATTTTATTTGTTACCAAACATCCACCAAAAAGTTTATATAATTTAAGTTATCTGTCATAAATATGTGGATCGCGGAATGTTCCTGATAAAACAATAGAAAATTGACTCTACTGTATACGAGTTCGTTACATAATTATTCTACTTTTATGCATAATTGTAAATGTTTACAAAACATGTTCATACTCGGACACACCTGGACTCCTGTAGGCTTCCGAAACCATTTTCTAGATACCTACCTGCTTAAGATAAATCAGTCCCACCCCTGAGGTCTTTTTGTGTTTGTAGTTGGATTGATGGACTGTTCCCTTTCTACCTGAGAAGAAAAAAATCATTTGCGAGGCTAAAGACCTCATACGGACTGCTATGTTTCCAAGAACTTACAGCCTCGTTTGTTTTAAAACAAGGTGTTTTCTCTTACCATTCATCGCCAAGCCTCTTTGTTGAGGTGTCTCCAACTCTGGACTTTCTGCGAGGATCACGTGACCCAATCTCAACAACCGGGCTGTAGAAAGTCGAAGAAGTAATATAAGAGACATCTACTGGTTAGATAGTGAAGTTTGTTGAAGCCAGGAGACATCTAGTAATCAGTTAGTGAAACTTGTAAAGTGAGTAGAGGACTGCGTAGATGGTTTTAATGGGACGATATTCCTCTCTTAAGTCATTTCTCTCTGGTTTAGCTACTAAAAGCTAGGATGGTTAAAGCCAGGGTGCGTCCGGAAGGAGCTGGGCGGCAATAGGCACGGTTAGCGGTGGACATACGCAAAAGAACTGTTAACATTCTACTACAACTTGTTTACGGCGGTAGTTTGCCAAAAGCACTTTGAATGCAAAATTTATCATAAAAACTTTCTTCCTATTTTAACCGGTTAGAATTGGCGAAACTGGGTGCGGACCAGTTTTATTAGTTGGTAAGTTCAACGGGCCATCCTGTGCCTGCCCAAGGGCAGGCCTCCAGAACCACCTGTCGTCCGCGGACCACAGTTTGCGGAACGCTAATTAAGTCCATCTCCACTTTGCACGTCCAGCTTGTGGTTAGGGGTGGGTAAAAAATAGCGTAACACCAACTTGTTCACTGCTACTTTGGCTAAACTGCTATTACTGCAACCATTGGCTGAAAGTAGCAGCTATTTTCTTAAATTCTACTTTTCTCCGTACGTCGCGAAGAGTGTAAAGAACAGCACACCGAGTAACACATGAGATGCAAACTGTTACTTCATACTCGTTGTCCCTTATCAGCAAAAGCAAACAAGTCGAGTCGGACTTGTGATAATGATAGAAGAGCAAGTATGGAGATATCGTCTTCTCTCTTTCTCTCTCTCTCTCTTCCCTTACCCTCTCAAACTCTTTGGACCACTTTCGTAAAACTAAACAAATGGATATGCAGTGACGCCAACCAGGCTACTTTCTGACTAAATCTAGTCAATTTGAACTCTGAGCCACAAAAAAATAGGCTTCTTCTATTGTTGATATGGGCTTTCAGCCATTTTCTAGGAGTTTCTGCATCCAATCTAGCCATAGAAGTGACACCGTTTCCCTATCATTTTAACAACATTAAGACCTTTGCCCAGCCAATTTTAATAGCTAGGTGTTAAATAATGATTATACCCGGTTTGGTGCGGATACGTCCAACGTGATGGAAGAAATAAGGCTGATAATTGCTGCGCAATACTAGACCAGGAATAGCTCTACGAGCTGTCCTAGTACGCAATGCACATGCATGCAAAAGTGTGTATAATTCACGCGTGCAGACTTGAATAAGTGAAAAAAGTCATTTTTGAAAGTTAAATTACAAAATAGGTTAGCAACACTAACAACTGAGGTGTTTGGGGAAGGGAACACCCCCAGTATTCTTGCATTGCCCCAAATAATGTTTATGCTCAGTTTTCACAGGTATAGAAGCCATTTGAAAATGCAATTGCATTCTAAAAGAAATGGCAACACTGACGACCTCTCCCAGTACCTAATACACGTCCATGCTAAATTTGGTGTAAATTAACGGACGTGTAGGTTTGTATAAGAAACAGACAAAGAAACTTTCATTTATATAAAATTAGACTAAAATTCAAAATATATCATATATTCTAATTAGTGATTTCCTAATATTTCGATTCATTATGCCATATAATAATATTTTGTGTACCTGTGTTTGCGAAAGACAAAATTAAATTTTTGTTTCTCACAGCAGTTATTACCTAGAACGTTGCTGCCCTCGGATCGGCCATGGGTAGGTACGCGAGATTGAAGCCAGCAGTTCAGTGGTAGAGCC
>JAGDQP010021042.1:0-23909 GCA_022664845.1 Lepisma saccharinum | reverse complement strand
CATTCCCTTGCAGTCAAAAAAAATTATCAACATCGATTCTCTCTTCCCTCCCGAAACAATTTGTGCCACGCAAAAACGCTTGATCGACCATGGCATCACTCACATACGCAGTCTTCATCATGTCATGGGGCTCACTCGCAGTTTAACCAAGTTTGACGCAAAACTTCACCGCGTACCGATGCTCTAACAGACGATTCATTGTGGAGCGTGACACGGCACCTTGACAGGGGTTCACCTTCAATTCGATCTACACTCCGGGAAGGCTTGTAGACGACTGGCGACTGGTGCGCTGGTAGCTAAGACCCACCACCACCGAAACAGCGCAGTAAGATTCCCCTTCTTCACCCCGTTGTGGCGGGAAAAATTCAGTTCGACTACCTTCCGGACGGCCCCTGTACATATAATGAAAAATTAGATTCCTTCAATACTCAGGTTATGAGTGGTTAAATTTCTGCAGAGCATAGACATTGACATTTTGCGGTATCTTCCTCTTCGTACTTTGATTACAATAACTGGTAATAATATTGCATTCTTCTATTTTTAATAAATTCTTTCAACGGGAAATTTTATTTCGGTTTTCAATGGTAGATGAGAAATACTAAAACAAATAATGTTAATTCGAAACTAACGTAAACAAAGATTTAATTCAAAATTGAACAAACTTGCTGAACGTTATAATGTAATAAATTTGGCTACCTATAAAAGCGTAAGTCAGTTGAACTATAATCATCAGGAAAAGAAGAATTAATATTACGTGGACTGGTTATATGATAGTTGCATCTCTTTCTACAAAGACTTTCTCAAATGTTTTCCACAATGTGTCCTTTTAGTGGAACTGTAGAGACACTTACTACGTAAAACGTAAGTGAAACCTCGAGATATATTACAGACGATATTTAAGTACACAAGCACAAGTACAGATTCTTAGCATCATACAATTGACTATATTAAAATTTCCTTATGCTATAGAACTGATATAAAGTCCTGGTAAATTCTTCAAAGCCAAGCAAATTTTAGTATTCTCATTAATACTAAACTCTGCATTCCGTTTATGCATTTACCAAACTTAAAACAGTACTTAAATTTGGTTGTTAATAATGAAATTTGAAAGAGGTGAAAGTTTATATCTAGTCTGATGGTTCTAGCATAAGTTCTGAAACAAGAATAAAAAATCTGGTCATATTATATTTATACAAGAAGAAAGAGAACGGAGTATAGAGGATAAAAAAAAGAAAACTTTATATGTTCTTATAAATGTTGTACAAGAATAATTTACGCTCTTTTCGATATCAAGTATTTATTCATTCACGTTTATTGCATTGTATTTTACCACCTAGTTCAACCAAAGCTTTACAATAATAATAATTGACTTCCTAATTGCTAAAATTATAAGCTCAACGAAATTTGTTTCAACTTCCTTAATATTACTTTAATAGTACACTGAATCAACAGGCCAACTATCAATTGGATATTTTAAATAACCTGGTTTACTAACAATCTGACAACAGTCTGGTCTTTTCTTGCATGAAACTCAGAGTCTGGCCTTACTATGACAACAAATACGTACTCAGAAAAATACATTCTCTTTCGTGACTAAATAAATCCTCTTCAATTAGCATAAAAATGACAAATGAATTTCTTATAACCCAATCAAAACAAATCCGAATCACAATTATAAACTTTGATAGGGACTAAATAAGCATTACTAATACGCATTCACAGATAATTTAATAGGAAGATGATCACAGAATATAGAAAGGTCTCATTTGCTATCTACATCAATGACTTTGTTACTGCTAATTTCCTTTAGAATCCGGAAATCTTTTACTTTTTTATTGTGTGAAACATGATTCAAATTTACTTGATATTTTGCGACTTTCTGTACAATTTGTAGACTTAAACCAATAATATTCCACGAATTTTATAGAGAGGTCTTAAACAAGAATTTGTGAAACAAACCGAGATAAATGATTCGGAACTTTTACTTTGAAAGTTTATTAATTATGCATTTCAGACAAGGCTCTCAAAGAAATAATGGATAACTTTTACTTAATCTTCACATAATACTTTATTGAAGATGGCACAGAGTTAAATCATATCCGTACTGTTCCTTTGGAGTCTCCGAGTATGGTATTGGCAAACCAGTATTTATGCATATGTTTAAAATCTCCCGTCACCATTTTCATCCTTAACTTGAATTACTTCACTTCCATTAAGATTAATAATCAGTTAATCACCCACCAAAATAGTAATTTTCCTATCCTAATGTTACGGTTTTCATGTAACATTCCTACATGTCGATTTCTTTGAACAAAAATTGGAACATATTAGCTTCCGTAAACACTTCTAATGTTAGAACCAAACACCTTAATTTACTCAAATTCGTTCAGGAATTTCAAGATATCCTAAACTTTATCAACACATCTGGAGTAAACTCGAGTAATCGTGAATACTGATTTAAATACATTTCCATGCCAGCTTGGATATGTATTCCGTATTCTTCTAGAAAGTCCAGATTTAAGCACCTTTATATCTCTTTAGTTACGATATTATTTATTGCTCTGCGTTATATCTTTCCCTTTTAACAAAGTTACAATCGATCAAAATAATACATAATCTTGATATGATGTTTTAGAAACTATATGTATAGTAATATTATTGTTTATATCGTCAAATCTTTAAACATGTCGCAGACTTAATGAGGAGAACGTTCTTTTGGTCTTTTCTAATGGGCGATAAAACATTTGTAACTACACACCTTCTTTCTTCCATAACTAAATAATGTCACTTTCTTTTGTGCTGTTCAGAGCAAGGAAGCCGGCATACGTACACTGGTCGCCCTTGACGACCAGGGAGGTAGGTTGTATTCAATTCAGTGATATATTTGCTTGGACTATTTCTTTATTGTTATTATTGTTATTTAAGGCATGTCATCTTAACCAAAGAAATTTTTAAAATAATCAATTTTCGACAATAAAAGATGGTAAGCCCTGGTTTTCTGAGTATTCAGTAGAAGTGATCATTGAATTTGATGACTTGAGGCACTGAAAGATCATACCAACTGCTCTTGCATGAAGCATGATGCTATTCTATCCCATATTATGTAAAACACTTCAGTAGAAAACAATATGGGCAATATTTTTGGCTTGAACTTCGCACAAAGGAAAGACAGCAGTAGAAAGCATGAGCTACAAGATTCACATCTTATTTTATCGGTTGATATTTCACGCCGACAGCGTCAGTACCAACTCTTTCCAAAATGGTTCCAAAAAAAGAGGATAGCTTGAGAAGGATGTTTGTATGAGGAGGACATTATAAATGAAAGGTTGACAAGGATGACAAGTTGTAATAGAGCAACGCACCGTGAAAGAGATTTCATTTTTAGCAGAACTGTTAAATTTTTCTTCGTTTTTCTGAAGATCTCTGCACTACAACTCTTGTGGTAACCTTGGCTACATTAAAATCAATTATTGTGCAAACTTCTACGTGCTCTGAACATTTTCCCGAACTGTAGTAGATTATCTTCAGAAGTAGAATCTTAACATCAGCGTTGTAAAATAAACATGTGAATATTTTTTTGAGTTACGTACGCACTCATTTCAAAGTGTTATAACATTCCTGATAAAGTAAAACTGATTTCTCAGTTATATCAACAGTTGTACAGTGCACTTGAAGTGAAAGATATGATCAATCGACAGCCAGTTGAAATAAATCCTAATAACACAAGAAGAATTATCGGAAACTATTAGAAGCTAATATATTAAAAATAGATTTGTGATCAATCTGCAATTAATTTCTGATGTATTCTGACGAAAGTTTCAATAACATGCAACGTCGTTTCTTCTTGCAATTTAGCAGCTGACAAGTTCAATATTATTTCGCTGAAAGACAATGATTCTTGAGTTAATATGTAAGCGCCACTATTTTCTTGTATTGTTCATCCATTTATTCAATTGTAACAACTAAAATAAGTAATAGATGTACATTTATTCAATTGCTTTTAGAAGTAAAACAAGTTGTTTAATATGTACAGTTATAATGTTATTAATCTCGCCAATGCAAGTAAAAAGTAGTTCTTTTGTTAAAGTAAAATCAATTAATTATAGAATAATATTGCTCAATAACTAATACGCTTTGAAGAATATAAGTATGGGATAACGTTTGTTTAATTATGGGCATAATTTGTACTTTTAAATAACCAGAAACATTTTGTTTCATGAAGAATTTCTCACTTCGAAAATAATTTTAAATACTTAACACTTGATACACCATTTTACGGAGCTATTAATATTTGTCAATGGCACGTATGTTGTAACCACTATAATTGAGTCACTGCGGTCTACATAAACATTAGAAGGAAACAATTTATAGTATTTGTGATATTGTAATAAATTTAGATGAAAACAGCAACATTAAGTAACTGAGTCAATCACCACAGATAAACTCAATTAATCCATGCCTTAAAACCAGATATACTGTCCAACAACTGTTGTGTATTGTCATAAAGCATTAAAAGCAAAATGGAAGTTGGATTATGTTTTATTTGTGTCATTGGAAAGAGAAAACATTAAATAAAACACATAATATTTGTAAAAAAAATGTAATATTTCGTGATCATAAAAGTGTTATTTGAAAACAATTTGGTCTTATAAAAATATAAATGAAATATTTACGAGTTCCATTCAGCCTGTACTTAATATTTGCCAAATTACACTCAAATTCATTTTATTCATATTTTAAAAACATAATTACTTTACCCTCATAAAATATATTGTAACAACTTTATCCAGTTCAGAAGAAAAAGGTACAAGATTTCTGTGAAAGAAGTTCCTGACTTCTTTCAAAACGTAATGTGAATTCAATGTAAAGAATAAGATTGAAATCCTGAAAGATAATTAGCAATCAGTCAACGTCACAACCAAGCAGGTTTCTGTAAAGAATGTAATTGACTAAAATATGTATTTGTTAGACATCGGATTATGTAACATTGCATGGTTTGTTTTGATGCATGAGGGTGATAAGAAACCATGTACAGTATTACGTAGAAGCTTTTCGTAACTACATTGCCTCATACTGTGGTATATATTTGTATTTGATTGCAGTTAATGCATATTTCTTGTAAATAAATATGTAGGTACACGTATTTAACCTCGTCTCAACATATCCACATTTGCAAATGTTCTAGGAATTGTCGTATAACTTAAAATATTAAATTTACGTTGTTTTTCATTTTAATTTTTACCATTATACCATTCATTATCACAATGATTAGGAAAGTCTAGTGTTTCCTATGGTATCTTTACCGTTTGTCACTTGAGAGATAATGAGGGAAATTTAGATACATTTTCGTACTAGAAAGATACAAGCAACTATAATCTTCTTTAAACAGACTTGAGTATAATTTTTCTATCAATAGAAAAAAAGTCGTGTATAATAATGCACAAAATTTTAATTATGGAAAATAAAAGAAAGGCAACTGTTTACAATAGAGAAGACTATGAAACAATTAATAGCGGGAACTAGTGAAAACTAAAAATGATGTTTCAGGGTTTTATATGACTGTAAGTGTAGTATTTTAAGCGAAAAATTGAAAGAAACCCTTCTTCATTTTCAAAAGAATTTAAACTGTAGACGCTAACTGCATGTCAATGTAGATAAGACCGGTAGTAGTACGCATAAATCCGATGTCTATGATGTATGTCGTATCTCGTACGAAATATAAACCACTTAAAATTATTTTAGTGTATCACAGTCTTCAATAATATAGGACGCTTGCGTAGCAGAAGAAAATAGTGCAAGAATCATGTTAATTAAGGAAACTAGACTCTTACCACCATTTTAGACGCACTATGTAATATTAAATGTAAACTAACTCAAGAATTATATCTGTTGTGATTCACTGTTTCTTTTAATCTTGGAGCAAAAAGACACTCATGTTGGAAATGTTGGAATAACACGCGTACTCGTGTACTTTTAATTATGTTACTAAATCTATTTCTATAATAATTTCCAACAGAGATCATCCCAATCAAATATCTCTTTATTTAAGAACTTGTATATTAATCTTACGTAATGTATATTTATTATAGTGAGAACCCGTAGTCGTGATTGTCCTTGTGTTACGTGAAACCTTTCTCTCTATTTTTAAATCTAAAGTAGAATGAGTATTACTTCTACATTGCTGGATATGATATACCCATTTGCAATTTGTATTTTGCTTTCTAGTATTTTTAATATAACTGTGCATCCGACCTTCTTTTCCTTATATAAAATTCTTTCTGAGCAGAATACGTAGTAATGAAATTAATAGATTCATGTATCATTTAGTCCATCTTGTAAATCTCCTTTGTGTAAAGAGTTTCTTTTATCTGTTCAACAAATTTTAAAACAGAAACAAACACGGTAATTAAGAATAAGGTAGCTGAATGTAATCGATGAATCAAGGTAAGGTAACATTAATATTGTCATCTACTTCGTCTTTTGCATGTTTTATACACATAACACAAGAAACGTTTGAAGACGAGTTTCATTCTGTATTCTTTTGATGCTAATTTAGTAGTAAGAATGTTATTTTATGCACAATTTGCTATCGTAGTAAGATTAGTGTAATGCAGTATTTCACCTTTTAAAAATACCTTTTGAGCTGATTGTAACTACTTTGAAATCTTTTGTTTGTAATATTTTGTCATTTTGTTTGTATTTCGTTAAGATTTGTTCCTCATTAATCTAATATCATATTTGTTCATTGTTGCAGGAACTAGTTGGCGATTTTAATCCTTTCCTTTCCTTTCTCACTTAGAACGATGCTGGAAATGTTCCATATTCATAGCATTTGTCAGAAACATACAGCCATTTAGTTAAGATGTATCAAGAAAATGAGATTCTCAAACTCTGAAATTTTTAGTCAATTTATAATCGATTTAACAGAATTGTGCTTACGAAACAAATTGTCTTGAATTCCCATTTTCATTAGTCTGATATTTAGTAGTCTAGTAAGAACAACTAAATTATTTACTACGTACATAGTCACAATTTATCCTACCTTTAGATCTGAATTTAGACCTGCCTTTAGATCTTAATACACATTGTCGTTAGAAACAGCAAAACTAAATATCAAAACACAAGATCTTGCATCCTAATATTTGTTTCGCGTGCATACCCAAAACAAAAACACGTTTGTCTACAATTATTCACATAATAGTAGAAGAGTTTATGTTGAAACTTTTCAGTGTCAATGAAATCCAAACATGCAATATGCGAGGCAGAAATGTGTCGATACGTAGGTTGCTCTCGAACGTATCGATAGTTCTCGAAAACAATATGATATGGTTATAAGAATTTCTTTGATGATAATTATTTGACATCAATATAATTGTTACATTCCTGATTTGAAGATTCATGTGATAATGTCAATAAGTCAGTCACTATTAAGTTAACATAATAATAGCAGCACCTTGATACAAAATTACTGGTGATTCTGTTTTCTAGCTTTCAGACAGGAATTAGCTTCTGTAGTGATTAACTAAGTAGTCATGAAACCTCACGTTTTGCTCCTACACCTGAACAAGACAGAGTAACGCAGTTTGAAGATTTCAGTTGTAGTATACGTCAATCTGTACCTCATCCAAAGCTATTTACATGCGGAAACTTATAGACCAATAACTCAGTTACCACACATTTGCAAGTTATTTGAACAAGTTATCGCAATAATACAGAAACACAGAGATGATGGCTATTAACATAATCGCACCAGTTCGATATCCGTAAGGCTCAGGTCGGGATAGGGAAGGGGCAAGGATGCTGGAATGTATCGGCCAGGGTCTAAGTTGAAGGTGCCATCCCAGCATTTGCCTGGTGGGACTGAGGAAAAACCCTGAAAACCTCAGTCGGTATGGTCGGCCGCTCGGATTGAACTCTCGACTTCCCGAATGCAACACCAACGTTCTACTGAGCTACGGCGGCTCGGTCAAAATAATACTACGAGTATTAGATTGTATCACCACTGCATATAATCGTAACCGATATGGCGTTTTCTAGAAAGGACTTTCGTTAAGGTACGGACAGCGAAACTTACATATTTAAATTCATGCAGCAACTATTGACTGATGTTTATATTAAACTTCTGCGCTCCTAGTTAAAAGTCGTGGGTGTTTCTTATTACATGACAGTTGTTGCTGAAATTAAAAGCTATAAAAGTCAGATTCCATTAAGATGCATACCCTACTTTACCCACAATACACTGTAGACGTGTTGACTCAGGATCATTTCTTTCCAGCCTTACATGCAGGTGGCACCACTTCGTTTGCTGTCGTCAGTCTCATCTCATTTCACCACAGATATACAACGCCAGTCAAAAACTTCGCGAACACCATCTACTGACGAGGAAGGAAAATGGCAAGCGATGTAATATTTAACGTGTAGTGTACATCTGTGCTACCTTGAACGTGTTCCGCTGTGTCGCTGCCTTCTATTGTACGCTGACGTAATGTGTCTACTGGCACTTCAGTATCAGTTCACGTGGCGTCGAGTGTAGTTGTGAGAATGTCACAATTGGAACAACGCGTGTTCGTGAAATTCATGTGCAAGAGGGACAAATTTTCGTCCGAGATTATTAAAGCATCTCAACAAGTGCATGGAGAATCCGCAATGAAAAAAATTGCTCCTTCTAAGCATTGCAAACAATGAGTACCGCCACTGCTTCCAAGAATGGAAGAGCTGCTGGAACAAGTGTGTGTGCGCGCAAGGATCATACTTCGAAGGTGACTAGGTGGGGATTACCAAATGATATACAAACTACTCGCGAACTTTTGAACTGCCCTTCGTATACAAAGGCACTTAGCTGCTTTACAGCTATGAGCATCCTGATGGAGATTACCGATAAATGCAGAGAAAAGTACTACAGTTATTTGTATAAATGTAGTAACTTCCCACTACGAGCATTGCTTTATCAACATCGCAATATTCCGCTCAGATAGATGATGAAATATCTGGGAGTTATTCTATTCAATAGATAAAGGCTTCATGTTTACTCCACACATGATAGATATCAAGCAGTGACCATTACTCAGAATCAGAGCTTTGCACAGTTCTAAGAAGTTCTGCCTTTTTGCATGAAACAAAAGTGCATGTTCTCAAAGTGAAAATACTTTCAGCTCTAATATATACGTCTCCACCATAGCAACATGCAGCTGCTAGCTACATAGCGCAATTGGAAAGTGTTCGAACAACGCAGGTCCCATCATAATATGCTATGATACACATACGCAATTCTCAAATATTAAAAGACATTGAATTAAATACAATAAGGAAATTATGACACATCTGCGCGTTAAATTTTAGAGGGCACTACGAAGTCAAACTAATGACGCTCTAGCGCAAGTGGGCACTTTCTTTTTCATCGTATCACACAAGCGTACTTACATGACCTGCGACAGTTACAGGCTCAGTTCCATGAAACAGGATACAAACAATGTCCTTTGATGCATAACTAGAAGAGACATCCTAATAGTAAAACAACAGAAATGATGTATTTATAATGTTGATCCAATTCTTTGATCAATAAATTCAAAAGCAGCCGTGACCGTGACTGATTTGTACCCTACCATAGTTGGCGTAATAACATGTGCATTGATATATTACTTTATGCACACGTAGTAACGTGTAAAGATGTATACGTCAGTGACGTCACTGCAAACTTATGTTGTCAAAGAGAATGCGTATGTAAAAGGGAAATAAATAATGTTTATGTATACATTGTTATCCACTTTAGATACAAACTTCTAAAATTATATTTAAGGGGAAAAAATATAAAAATCTAAAATTACTTTAACGAAAAGATGGAGTTTTGTCACAACGGAGAGCACACAAATCCAGCCAAGTGATCTGGTGAACCAATAACAGACCGTAAGTTTACCGTGATCTTGGATCAAAAGAATCGTAGCAAGAGACACCAACAATTGATGTGTTTAGGAAACTATCAGCCAAACTACATCATCATGGAACTTCGTCGTTGTTCTTGAGCGTTATAATTTCTCTCTGGTAGTATTACTGTAACGAGAGATAATTTAGAATTATATTGTTAAGTCGTGAGCTTATTACAGTTTAGACTTTGAACGCAATGTATCTATTTTCAGAAAACCAAGACAAAAAAAGATGTTTCATCTCACTCAAGACAAGAACAATAATTGCTTACTCAATATTCATGGATCATTATGCTAACCTACATTTCATTTTCTCTGTTAGATAGTGATCAAAATAATTACTTGTCAAGAAATGGTATGATGGAGCTTCCCGATAACTTCCAAAACTCAAATACTGACTAATCCTATTGATTTACTTATCAGAGTAAATCTAAAATGCTGTCAATATATGGTGCGTGTTTTCAAGTATCGCTTTTGTGTTATATCGTGATTATTAAATTATAACACAATTAGGATTAGCTTATAAATAATATATGTCAATAGATTACCACAACTCGTATTTTCACATAAATGATAAACGTGTTGATGTGTTTATTTCTAATATGCCAAATGATTTAAAATGTAAATTCTGTGGCTACGAGCACGTCCAAGGTTCGCCGTTTATACTGCCTATGTACACGTCAAAAATCAATTTTGAAATTGGCAATGTGTAATAGGAACTGACGCAATAATTCGCTTTCGATTCATGCTTTGCGTCTTCTCTGACAGACAACACAGTCATATTTGAACTACAACAGTGACATATGTTTTCCTATTGCAATCAACACATAATATCAAAAACTGAGGAAGGCAATAATTTCTATGCTGCCAGCGACGAACGTCGGACGTGTGCGTAGCCACAGCGAAATATAAATGTCATAACACGTTTATTTCGGAGCTTCCGACTCAATATATCCCTTTCTATGTCTACCTATCCCTATGTTTATTGAAATAACTTTTGTTTCCAATAGATTTTATATCCAGCAGAATACACTTTCATACAATCTGAATATATTTTTATTTTGGTAAGCGAAAATTCTAATCTTTCTTTTTCGTCAAACTGAATAAGGATTTGTAGTTTATATGTTACAAAAAAGATGTACTTGGCACTAAGTTCAGTACGTAGGCACAGGATGATACAACCAACAATCACTTAGGTTTACTCTACTTTTAAGGTGTCTTTAATAACCTTAGTAATATTTTTCTTCAGAAAAACTGGACAACATCGAGCAGGGGATGGATCAAGTCAATGCCGACATGAAGGAAGCCGAGAAGGCCTTGGCTGATATGGAAAAATGTTGTGGTTTGTGTGTTCTTCCTTGGAACAAGTAAGTAACGCATTTCTAAAATAATATATGAATGGGTTCAAATACATGAGCATGTTTTAATGTAATTGAGAAATAAAAGATCGTAATGTAAGTTATTACATTAAATGGTGAGCTCGAAAAAGTGGTAAAATCGATAGAGTTTCATCTATCGTAATGGTGATCGAAGTTAGGAGAGCTCAAGTAGCATATATCGTTCCGTTAGTGCCATAGATAAGACATTAGTTAATATAAGGCCCACTTCCATACAAACTGAGTGTTCCATAATCACTTTAACTCGACTGTATGTTGCAAAAGAAATTCGTGAACATTTGAAAACGGCGTGAGTAAGTGGAACAATTTAATAACAGAGCACAACTCACTTTTATTGCCGCTTTGTTTCTATAAATAATTACATCTAACATTTATAAGCGAATTCACAACACTGCTTAAATGAACTGTGATTTTTTTGAATAGAGAAAAAGTCAGTCAATAGGTCACAAATAGCTGCAGAAATAAACAATACATGAAATACTAACGTGGTAACGTATTTCATTTTTCTATATAACCATCACATACTTTAGGACACTTATCTCAGCAATATACGATAGCCTCACTACCTACTGTATAAAGGTCTTTGTGTTGCTGCCACATACAATGTCAACGTCCGTATCGTCAGCAAACTATTCACCACCAAACAAGTGAAAATCACTTCATCGCATAGAAAGAACGTATTTCTTTATGGTTGTTCTTGGCAAGAAGATATTTCTCCCACAAAAACACACCACGTACATTCTCCAACACGATAACTATTTTTACACTGCATTAACAAGCCTCTAATGATCTATGGCACTGCTCACTGACTAAGTATGAAGATTCTGTCACTAGTGACACTTTTCCAACATACTCACGGCTGGTTTTTTGTTATCCTCCACCAGTTTAACAACCAACTTACTGATTTTTCGTCGTACTTTCATCACAGATACGTCGTACTTTCACCACACATACGGTCTTACGTAATTTTTAAATATTGGTGATAAAAGTGTTAAAGTTTCAAACCACTTATCATTTAACCATCTTCTTGTTCCTTTCGGGCCAATATTTCCCCCTTGTTTTTCGAGAAATATTGATCTCTTGATATGATCACAGTTGTAATATTGTAATACTATTTATTTGTATGGTGCGTGAAACGTTTTGCTTTTAGCATTCTGTAATACCAAGCGTAAAACTTTTATCGAGGAAATACCCTTCCAGAAAAGAGTCCTCTCTGGGAACGTTGCTGAAAAGCGTTGACATTTCGATAAATTCAATCGGGTGGTAAATACATAATAATGGATATTCTACTATTCGCCATTTGTGTGGTAAAAGTAAAAAATGACGTTCTAACGTTGCGTCTTAATGCAAACTCCACTGAGATGACGCGTTAACTTATAGTATACCGTAAATAAGTATGTTCTAAATTTCTCTGTATAATATAAAAGTATATTAATAATGTGTGTATTTGAACCGCATTACATATTTAACAGAAAATTTTTCCACAAATAATATCCCGCCAAAGACGGCACTTGTACATTCCATTTCAGTTGTGGGAGTTCTCTGGGATTACGGGTTAGACAACATATGAATACATAGTCCAATATATAAATTTTATATATATAAAGTACCCCAATTGCAAAATGTAGTATGTCTACTGTAGCTGTTTTTCAGGAAATTAGGAAAAGTGAAAAATGCAGGGTTCTTGTCTGGAATGAATTTTTTCGTTAAGATTTAAAAGGAAATAATGAGATCTTTAGGCTGGCATAACTTACTATTGAAGCAAAGGATAAGAAAATTTACCTTTTTTTTTCTAATTTATGGACATACCACGATTTGCAATAGGGCTACTCATATAGAGTAATTTTTGCCTGGGGCACATAATAAAATGCCTTGTCTTTGGTTTTCATGGGCAGCGTCCAGTTTGGTCATCGTCCAAACAAATCGACGTCATTGTTTGGACGATCGATTATACATGATATGTTCTGTTTCACTACATTTAATGGTAGTAGCTTCTGCATTTCCTTAACTGGTAATATTGATAATGTTAAACATAAGCATGGTTCCTCAGTAACAGGGCATTTTATCTAATTACTGCGCTTCTATATCACTTTTGTATATACTTTTCTTCCTCTTTCCTTCCTTATACGACGTGTCTACTATTTTGTTACTCTCTCAGCAAGCTATAACAATTTAAAAGTGGTGAAGCATGAAATAGTATCGTCTTTAATCGATAGTGCAAACAATTTCTGGAACTTAAAAATACAAACAAAAACAGTAAGTAAATATTTAGACACCACTCGCGCAACCACACTTATGGTAGACAATATGTATCACACCCAACATGTTATAGGTTACTCTAGTGATTGAAAAGACTGAGGGAAACGAGTTACATTCCACTAAAATTATCTTAAGCAGGAGTCACTGGAACTTTAAAGCATAACTGTCTTCATCATTTAAGTTAACCTTCTAATGAACGCTACCTCAGGAAGTTCTAGCGTATTTTAGGTCCCTTGGTAACGCTAATAAAAAGGAACCTTAAAATACCGCTTACTACGTCGTCCGTATGTGTTTTGAAATAATCTCAGGAACCACGCGGAGTGGACAGGTGCTTGAGATCTCATTAGAAAAAGTCTTGTCTAGAATAGCGTAAAGCTCTCTACACCACCTAATCGGTGCAGTGTTGCCATCCTATTATTTTTAAAACTCAATTTTTCAAATTGCTTCCATTACTTTTGACGTAATCGTACCAAACTTGGCATAAACATTATTCTTCACAATAGAAAAGTTCTACGTAGGGTTTTTAAAACGAATAGAAGAAAATTTTAGTCGTCTTTCTCAAATAAACAGAATACATATAGCTTTTTGACTTGTTTATAATCACAATAATTCTCTAAATAGTTCAAACTATAGAGACTCTTAAGCTATATTTGACAAAATAAACAATTTTTTATTGCTATTCATATTTTAAGGTTTGGTACGTAGAACCACGAATTATTTTATTCGATAAAAATCCTAGTAATTTATAACCCTACTACTTTATTTTTAGGTGCTACACTAAGTTAAGTTTATAATATTATCTGGTTAATGTTCCCAAAGATGGTACTCTGAAACTTAAGGTACACAAATTCCCTTTTTACAGGTCTGCACAATTCAAAGAAGATGAAGGAACGTGGAAGGGGACAGATGATGGAAAAGTTGTAAGCAATCAACCACAGAGAATAACAGAAGAAGCTAATGGTTTAGGCCCTCAAGCAGGATACATTGCAAAGTAAGTCTTCATAGAGGAGTCATTAGATTTCATGAATTTATACACTGTTTCAACATATTAGGTAAAATTACATTAACTTTTCAAACGAACTATATTTGGAGTTGGATTGGTGATACTTTTCAGCTGTGATTATAACAAAGGCGTCGATAACCGTAAACTACAATTTTGTCAGAAAATCACGACGAATTACGAATAACATGGAACAAAGCTGTAACGGCATTCCTATCTCCATTATCCACTTTGCCTGTGCTGTTTTTTTTCCTTCTGATAATGACTTGCTGGTTTATTCGAGATATTGATGTAAATACTAATATACAAAAGATTAGAGTCAATTTCTGACACTAAAAATTATATATACACGGTTCGAATTCCTCTTTGTTTTTTGGGATACAGTGATTCCAACTTGGAGCCCAAAATCGACTCCTTATAAATGGTAAAGAAAATTAATATTTCGCAATAAATCATACACGACGTTTTAAAGTACAAATTTAGTTCTGGAAGTTACTTTTTATCAATACTGTGAATACTAGGAGTTTAAAATGTGATGTCATCGGGTTATGTTGCCAACCTGGCATGTAGTTTAATTTGATTAAAAGGAACTATGTTTGTTCATTAGATATTTCTTGTCCCCTGGTAATGAAAATAACATAGATGAAGCAGAGAACGCAGTGTTGCAAACTGTGCATATTATACTCAGTTAAACATAGAAATCGACAATTTGAAGATAAAGCTTTTGTTCTTGTATTGGTCAGCAATTCGCCCTTAATTCTTTTGCACACATTAATGTATCGCCTTATATACATGCAATGGATACAAATTGAGACATAAGTAAGAAGCATTTCTGTTCATGGTCCCTCTGCCAGTTATAACTATAAATTTTATCAATAGTTACACTTTACACATGAAAGATGTATTTCTAATGATTCAAAATATCACAGTAAACCTCAATCAGATACTGAGAAAAAGTATCACTTTTTCAATCTATTACCCGGAATTTCCTAACCAGCCCAGGATAAGCATGAACGTATTCTACAAATAAACGTCTTTCTTCTCGATAACGATTGTTAGTTATATTTTACTACATATTGAGACGTTCAAGCATTACTACACAGCATAAATCAATCTCTAAACTTCTAACCTCGATTTGAATCCATATCTATTCTTATTTCTTTTGTTTTGTATTGGTTTTAGTGTCTCCCAACACTTACTTCAGTTGATCTATCCTTTATGTTCATAGTGCATCCTCTGAAGCAGGTGTTTTTGAAAGCGTGTGAATTTGGTTGTGAACTTAATTCAAGATGATTACATCGATTGTGACTTGGATCACGCACAAGCACACATCGCTGTCAGGACAGTCTACAAATTTACGTGTCGTAGACTAATTACATGAACAGATATTGAGGTACTATATGTAATATACGTTCATTAGCTTCCAAAAGTAATTGGTCACCTACCTGAAATGTTTGGCTGAGGTACTTGCTCTGTCATACCTGGTGGCGCCACCTCTTTCTGCTATAACAGCAGCCAGCCTTTGCGGCGTGCTCTCAACTAGGTTGTGGAGAGCGGTTCAGACAGATTGGCAACCGAGGTTAGCCGCATCTCCCGAGACCTCACTCACCGGTCTAGCTCGTTCTACAGGTGTTCTACGAGGTTAAAGTTGGGGCTCTGGGTAGACCAATCCAAGCGTATAATATTGTTTTTTCATACCATCATTAGCAACATGGCACCTAACATTGTTATCTCGGAAGTAACAAATGTCAATTCATTAAAATACCACAATGTTGGAAGTAGAATTTTAAGTACGACTCTGAGTCCATACTGACACGAACATCCACCAGTGTTTCCAAACTGTAGTACGTGAAACACCCCCTACACCAATACCACCATCATCAAATTTATGGTGCACTATGCACTCCCGTAGAAGACGTTCCCCTGGTAGATGCCAACAGTGGGGAAATCGAAATTTCACTCCACAGAACTAGTGTCCAGTTCCGATGGTCTAAATATCACATGAGCTTCCAAGCTTTATTCGTCTTAGTGATATGTGCAGCTGCTCTGCCTAAATATACGAGGTAGTGGATCTCTGTTTTCCATATTCTATTGACCCCTGTTCCTGCCTGAGACTTCTGTCTCATTGTGATAATGGCTGTGTCTGGTCTTTTTTAAAACAATTTCACGTTTCATGGTTGTATACAATCTCTGTTGGTCATAATTTTCAGTGGTCTGAGACATTTAGTTTTCCTACAATGTTCCCCCCTCCCACCTTCTACTTACGCAGGACAAATGTCACACTTGATTGGGGCCAGTTTAACTCAGCGGCTATTGCTCTGCTGTGCAACCCACTGGGGTGGCATACCACGATTACACACTTGTAGAAGCCCGACAGTTGTGCATCACGCACCAAATCCTTCACAACTCTTAGTCACTGAAACACATGAAATGTTCAGATCACATGACGGCCGAATCATGCTTATCTAATCACCTCGGTTTGGGCTTTCTTTGCTTTGCCGTTTACTCTCTGGGTTACAGCATAGGTATTACACTTTGTTATCGACAGGAGTGCTTTGGATGAGTGTGATATTATTTTGATCGGTGTTAAACAGATTAGCTCTAAGTATAATTATAATTAGGATCGAACAAGGATCCATTTAAGTTTTTTAAAGCTATGTAATAAACTTATCTCCTCATTATGAAGGTCGTTTAATGGATACATAACTTCAGAAAATGTGTTTTAGTTCTCACTAAAGAGAATCAATTATACGTTCTACAGAAAATCTTCGAAACAGCCAAACATGTTACCCCAAGGCATCTGGACACCTTAGTGAAACGACATCTTACAGATATTTTGAATATGTTATAAAATGAACCATGTTCTTCTTCTTCTTTATAGTTAACTATTTTCAACTGTGTGTTACAGGATAACTAATGACGATCGTGAAGATGAGATGGAAGAAAATATGGAACAAGTTAGTGCAATGATTGGTAATCTTCGAAATATGGCCATTGATATGGGTTCAGAGTTGGAGAACCAGAACAGACAGATTGACAGAATTAATGTTAAGGTAAGATAACATCTTTTGTTGTGATAGAAACATAAATACATTTCACTTTTCACAAATACATAGAACTTCGGTTTAAATATATGACTTAAGTTAACACATGTTCGAAAATTAGCACAGTTGCCTGTTTAATTCTTTAGATTAGACAAACTTTTAAGGTTAATCTAACCGAGGATGTTCTAATAGAGGATATACTATTTTCCCAAAAACATGAAAACAAACGTCACAGCCTAGTCCCGCCCAGTTAGCCCGCTTTCTCCAATCAAAAACATTGTTTTCGGCTAACAGAGATAGTATCGAGCTTTATAGTTGTCTGCTAACCAATCAAGTGTGTCACCTTGATCGATGTTCAGTTGTTTTTTTGACTTTACCGTTTCGCTGGACATGACATAGTTACAAGCAAATCGTCTATTTTAGAACATCCTTGGTGTAAACCAAAGAACTCTTAAAAGAACTCTTAACGAGAAATGTTAAAAGGTAGACAACGGTCGATAGTTACAATCCCAGAGTCTGCAGGTATATCGCCATCAAGTGGCCGGCTTCATTCAATCCAGCGATCTCCAGTCGACAATTTTGCTAAGGACAGCCCCGGGTTTAACCCTTGGATCGGCATCTCCTGAAACACCTCAGCAATACCATTCCCATCTGGGGACACTCTCGACTCGTCCCCTCGGTTGGAGACTTCAAGGTACCACATTGTTTTCATTTAATAAAGGCATAGAACTAGAATTTGTGATGCTATTCTCACATTGTACGTAATTGTGTCCACACGAAGGATAATTATTATTACTAAAAATTACGAAGATTCGTGTTAATGTATCTGTTATGTGGTCTGTGCAATAAGTGTATGTATGTGTGTCTGTGTATGCAATTACGTGCAAAATTGCTGTTTCTTTGTGTGTCATTATATCGATTCGTATTATTGTTAATGCGGTTAGTGTAATCAGTATTGTCGCGATTGTTCTAATTAGTATTACTATGATTTGTGTTAGTGTTAAGATTATGCGGTGCAAAATTGTTAATATTAAAGTGAGTGCGCATGTCGTGCGATTTTCTATTGTTAGGATAAACGGTTCCGAAAGTTCGAATCACCGTTACAATTACCATTGTTCGAAGAGATATTATTATTATTATGACCACCATTGGGACAAAATACAATTTCCGCTGTTTGAGTTGCTGTTTCCACAGACCCTTGGACACTAAGCAACTGAACTTTGAGTCGGACATCTTTAGCAGGGCCCTCGCCAGAACTAAAGAACTTTCTCTTATTGCCCGTGCCAATAGGTTGCAAAGAGGAAGTTATGTCGAGATCCACTTCATGAATTGCAGACTGTTCCCTATCGTTGAGGTGTTTTAATAGCTATTCAACACTTTCAGGCTTTAATAAGCGCATCAACCTATTAATGGACAATAATAAAGCTTCTAGAAGAATCTCTAAAAGATCCATTTCATCTGGACTTTTATTGAGATCACGATGTTTTGGACATAGTATAGGTAAAATCAACGATCGAACCGAACTTAGTACTCCTGTACTTCAGCGTCTGTAATCGACGAAATTTAATTCTCTTCGATCTAGAATAACAGAATTGTTCTAAGAAAGCTTTCACAAATTCACTGTATGTTTTGATTTGAGGATTCAGTTTTGATCACTACGCGAGGGCATGTCCACTTAAATTACCAAGAGGTGATCAGAATCGGATATCCTCATTAACTCAAAATTTTGTTTCATATATTTTTAAAAACCTTGCCGAATCTCTGTCAAAATTTGTCCAGAAAAAGTAGTAAAGTGTGCCAGGTTCCCCAAACAAACAGGTTTGGTAACCACAGACCTTCCATTCACCATATTATCATTATGACAACTCTCAGAACTTATATGAAGTCCAGACCCAGTTTGCCCCATCGGTTGTGAACGAGAGCCTCTGAACAAATTGTATTTGTATTAATTATTGATTGATAAACACCAGATCAGTTCTGCATCAACACTAGATGTAGAGAGTAAATTGGAAAGAAAGTGGGTCTGTAACAGGAGTATGATTCACCGTAGTAGAAGTTATGGAAGTAGCCACTACGGTTCTACTGCTTGTCACTGTCGAAACCTTGTTTGGCTACTCGAAACGCAAACTATCTTCGATTGGACGCTTTGAAGCTTCCGCTCCACCTAGCCCTGTCTCATCAAAGTATGACCTATGGGATATTTTCACTTTTGACGGATAATACCTCCTCACGCAAAGAACGAAGTCCCTTTGCTAATTCGTTTGGTCTAACTTCACACGAGGAAGTAACTTCATCTTACTGAGTACTGAGTTTCAAATCCGTATTACGTATTGTGATAGGGATCTCATTCCTTCACTTTTCAAGTTTAACTAAACTTCCACTGACTTTACTAACTTGTAACTTCCGAACAGAAAGCTTGTTACTTATTTTGATTAACAGTATCCTTAATCGAGGAAATAAAAGGCTGATTTTCTTTCTCAGCAGGCTCCGAAGGCTTTTGGGATTGAAGAGAGATTACTAGTAATAGTTTCATTTATTACTCTAATATCTCCTTTGAGATCACCCTAAATTTGAGCTATATCTCCTTTGATATCCTTCATAACCTTTAGCGTCTCGGTGAAACACGGATTGCCCTCTTCAACATCTTTCTCGTCAAACCAGCCGGCTTCACCCGGCAATTCCGGAGAATTAGATATACATGGCTTACAGTACTATGGGCAGTCAGGTTCCTTGGCTACTGGCCATTACCGGTACTCACTACATCCCACTATTCACTACAAAAATGCGTAAGCTCTCGAAATACAAGTATTGCTTTTTCAGGCCAATGGCAAACTTATACTCACGTATCCTCCCGTACTTCATGAATTTGTTTTTTCAAACTGTTCTTCTAAGAAACTAACCCCGACAACAAATGCCTTCAATAGCATATTTCTAGGATTCTCTAACTGAGAGGAAGCTGATTTTATGATCTTTTAAAAATAGTTGAATATGTCAACCTAAATGATCAGAATTAAAGTTCATATAATTTAGTTAAGTAACTACCAAAGTCAGCCAAGTTAAACTGTAGTTGATCCATGGGAAGTTTGAGGTGAATAATTATCATACCATCTATTTGGTTCTACTTTATCAGGTATTTTCTTTTACAGAGGAAGTTAGAGATTTCAGTGGTTAATACCAAGATTAACAGTGTTCGTACATTCAATAACAAATCTTCATTTATTCTCATTCCAGGCTTCATCAAATGAAACGAGAATACAGATGGCCAATGAAAGGGCAGGAAAGATGCTGAAGTAATGAAACTGGTGTCAGAATAAAGATATGGTTGTGGACACAGAGACAAGACAAAACTTGTCTCTCCTGAATACATTGAAGAGAATAATCTACAGCTCTACATTAAATGAAATATATATATACATAGAGTTAACAATGCCTTTTGTCTTTCATTCTCTAAATACACTTACATTGTTGTCTGTTTGCAGCTTATTTAGACCTTGAAAATAAGTATAAAGACAAAAGAAAACAATAAAGAATTTTAGATGCGTATTTTACGTACTGTGTTAATAGTATTGCATGATCTAGGTTCTAAAACCCACACAATCTTACCAATGCAATAACATAAAATATAGTTAAGGGTTTAAACAAACAGCCTTGACAATTAACCATATTGATAAAGTTAATATGATGGCGTTTCAAAACTCAGCAATAAGTAATTACAGTTTCGCTAAGATAAACAAAAGAGAAACGTCCATTTGGTGGATGTTTTTCTTTTTTTTATTTGTGGCGATTTAAAGGGGGGCTATTATTCTCAAGTGTAAGTAATATATAATTGCTATGTAAATGTCAGATATATATATATATATATATTCACAATCATAAACATATAAATACACATACACTACACACATGCTCGCAAACATAACCACTAATATAGGTATATTTCAGTAACTCTGTGTTGAGCTAGATGTAACACTTTTATTCTTCATTAGAAAAAGAAATACATTGCATGTGATCAAGATTGTAAAATGTGAAAAGTTTTTAAACTAGTGGAATGATACAATTGACAAACTGGAATATTTTTCTCCTGTGAACATTATCATGTAATTATTCTGCACAAAGTGTTAACTTGTTGATTCTTTAAGCGACTTAGTGAGATAGTTTGTTACACTACGAACTGATTGTGTATTAACATAGAGATGTAGAAAAGTTATAGAAGAAATGTGCATATTTTGTATATATAATAATCTAGAATAATTATACATCTACCTATAAGCATTACGTTTGTGTTAGCAATTTGAATTCGTTTTCACGTTTAGTTCTCGATGTGAATTATTTAACCATTTTTATAGTACATATATTAAAATAATTGTTTTTATTAATTACGTACATGTATGATTTGGGAATTCGTAGATTAACTGCGAAACGTGTAGACAGGATGAACGTAAAAAATTTAATGAACAGGAAGATGAAATAAAATACTAAATGATAAACATTCAAGGCGATACACAATGCATAGATAATATTATATCAGGGAACATTTTTCCTGAAAGGTGAATAATAAAAGCAAATGGCTGTTATAGTATGGTGAAGCGAAAAGTGTATATAAGAGAATGGTGCTATGTTTGATAGTTAAATAAAAAATATATTGTTATCACTTTGTATCAAATGCGGATATGTATATAAGTGAGGTGTATGAAATAGTTATAAACTAGACATGCATTGATAATCCAGAAACCCACTCTTAGTGTTAATTAGCAATTTGTATTATTACCGTTTAACGGTATTTCGTTTTATAAGTGTAGATCATTTTCTAGAAGCAATATGACTTTTAATACCTAATCTTTTGTTTATTGTACAAATCTCAAAAAGAATACATTAAAAGTAATAGAAAAACCATGAAAAATTGTACCTTATTTAAGACTGTGATGCGTAAAATTATGCTTTCTAAATTTTACAATTATTTTAAATAAACGTAACTGAAGTGTCAAAAGTATTTTACTAGGAAAGTAAACATTTATTCATTGTAACGTTCGAACACAAAACTACATTTCACTTACCATGATCTAAGACATATTATCCAGTAAATGAAAGGTTTATATTGATTCATTCACTCCATGTTAGCACTAATTCTAACATTTTATGTTGACTCAATAGTATTTCAAGAAACAATTTAAGTTTTTATATTGTGTTCATTTTGAAATATATTTAAGGTGTTACAATTTTATTAATTGCGAAAGAACTACTGTGTGATTTCTTTAGTTCAATCCATTATTCTTTTCAACACGGAATACTTACATTTTCATCTTTGCGTTCAAGTTCAGAACATTTAGTTCCTCGGAGTATTGTCTTGGGACAAAATTCTACTCATTGAGCGCAAAGAAAGTGAAAATATCAAAATTATATTTTGTCAAAATATCCGTATTAAGCTTCTGAGAAATTGAAGACATTCTTGTACATGACTAAGATGATGCGTTCAAAATATTGTATTGAATTTCTAATTGTCTGAAAAGAAAGAAAACCCTTGCAGGATAATAACTTACTTAATTGAAGATACAATATCAAAGCAACACTACTATATCTAAATTGTGTTAAGTATCAAAACATAAGTACGATATTAATTAATTTAAGACTTACTTCTTTTTCCTGATTTAAATCTTACCTACAATGTGTAACTATCACTGTTCGCTTCAATTGATAATGTTGTATATATTGACAATAACACTTCCAAAAATTGTGGTAGTGAAATTAGGATACAATACACTATTCTGTAAGACTAATTACAATTTAATTACTTTTGGCATTGTAATTTAATGAAAAATTATTATAAGACGCATTGAGTTCTGAATTTACAACATAAAAATACGAAAGAAAATGTGTTGTGGTAGTTTTCCACTTACTAAGACTTGATTTATGTTAAAGATGTACTCATTACAAGTTAAAACGGATTTTGAGATTCTCTCAATATTTCGAATGTCTTTTGTTTCTTTACTCTACTTGTTAATTTAAATGTTTTCTGTCAACAGTGTCTATATTAAAACTTATTATATTGTATAACAAGCAGTAACATACAACTTTACCGTGTATTTCATTATGTAATTCTACAAATTATTTGTGAGTATTTGAAGGATATAATTAAAACAACAGAGGACGAAATCAGATAATTTTGAAATAAATCAATGTACATCTAAAATGTGAATAAAGTATAATTACTAAGACTGAATTGTTGTTCATTTGAATACCTTGATCTGTTTGTTTTCTATTTACCCATTGTTTACTGAGAATTATAACTTCA
>JAGDQP010021041.1:0-32334 GCA_022664845.1 Lepisma saccharinum | reverse complement strand
ACACTCAAATTATTTGTTACACTAGAAATGTTTGTTATTTTCTTATCCATTTCTTCCAATTTTTTGTACAAGTCATCCAATGACGTAGGGCCTAGATTAACTTCCACTCCAGAGATCACTAACAGTGCTGCAATAATCACACCAAACGAAAACATTTTGTGCATTGAAGGGAATAATTCAAAATTTCCACAAGGTTTGCAACACTTCACTTTCACTTTAGCCACAAACCTCCCTATACGAAATCTCCAAGTAACAACATCGACACCCATCACGTCACGGTTCACTGACTTCTGGAGAGATGCTCATGATTGGCACAAATTATATCGTTAGTATACCAAGCTAAAGTTATGAACTCGTAAATGAACTTGAACGTGAACCTTGCTGCAGCATGATTTTGACGCTAGCAACACCCTAATTAGGCACTAACGTTAGGAAGTGGTGCCCTCAGAAGCACTAACGATACACTAAGCATTAGTACTAATTTTATCGTTAGTTCTTGAAGTGTGGAGTAAGCACAAAGTTTACATCCAAACTTTCTTGCTTCTAGCACCTGCATGAATGAAGCACTGACGTTGATATTTGGCACTAGGAGGAAGTACTTACGTATGCTGCACTAATTATTGACACATTTCGTCGTTAGTGTTCTAAGTGGGACCGATCACGTATGAACATTAGTGTCGTAAAGATCAATGTGCACTAATGATGAACTAATAATCTAATATTATTGGGTGTGAATGCGACAAAATATTTTTATCGGTGAACCCTCATTGACAATTTTATCTTCATATTTCGCTGAAGATGCACTTATCAACCAATGTGTTAGGGGCCGGAAACGTCTCAAATACCTTTGTAAACTGGTCTATCTTGACCCCAAGTTGCTCAAAACACAATTTATTCTTTGTGTCGCTTAAAATTGAAGCTCTAACGTTTGTGCCACGTGAATTAACAATTCTGTAAACATAACATGAGTTTGGGTCCGTATAGATCTAAATTATCATTGTGCAAAGCTATCCCCATCCACATATTATCTTTATATCTTGCTTAAAAATGGAACACTAACGTTAGATTCATATATTTTGGTCCGCATGGATCTCAAATATCTATGTTTGCCCTAGACAAAATTTATTTCCTATATCTTACTTAACAATGGAACATTAACGTGTACTAATGATGCACTAACGATTTCATATATTTGGGTCCGGATAGGTTCTCAAATTTTTGCAGAGTGAGGCCAACTTTACACTAAGTTGGTCCCACCCAGAGTTTTCCCCTTAAACTCGCTTAAAAATGGGGCAATTATGTTAGTGTCATGTGCACTAACGATGCACTAGCGATCTCATATATTTAGGCCCACATGGGACTAAAATTTCTTTCTGGTTGAGGCCAAATCGACGCCAAGTTGGTCTCACTGACAATTTTTTCCTAATTCTCGCTTAAGATGGGGCACTAATATTGGTGTGATGTACACTAACGTTGAGTAGCTAGCACTAACGATGCACTAACGCACATATGGTTTAACGGGTGAAAGCTTTAGAGAAGTTTATTTGGCATCAAGTTGGTCTCCCTAAAATTTATTCTTCTTTCTCTGTTTCTATTAGAGCACTTACGTTGGTTCGCTAGCACTAGTATGCACTAACGATGCACTAATGAACCAACATGGTTTAACCCGCGAGAGCTTTACGAAAGTTTATGGCAGGACCAACTTGACGTCAAGTTGCCACCCCAAAGTTTTTGTCTTCCCTCTTTGTTCGCATTATAGTACTAATGTTAGTGTCATGTACACTAACGTGCACAAATGTTGCACTTACTATGCACTAGCGTTCTCGTAGATTTAAGTCCGCATGAGTCTAAAATTTCTTTCCGGGTGAGAACAACTCCCACCCACAATTTTTTCCCAATTCTTGCTTAAGAATGAATCACTAATGTTAGTATGATGTGCACTAACGAACGTAAATTATTTTATTTTTGAAAGCCTTACGGGGACAATGGGGGTGATAAGTTTGTCGTCAAGTCGACTGGATACGCAGTTTTTTACTTGTCTCTCGGGTCATATTAGAGCACTAACGTTGGGTAGTTAGCACTAACGTGTACTAACGAACCAACATGGATTAACCGGAGAAAGCTTTCAGAAGGTTATGTTGGCCAAATTGGCGTCAGGTTGGCCGCCACGACATTTTTTGTATTTTCTCTTTGTTCCCATTGGAGCACTAACGTTAGTGTAATGTGAACTAACGTGCACTAACGATGCACTAACAATCCACTAGCTATTTCGTACATTTAGGTTTGCATGGGTCAAAAATTTGTTTCTGGTCGATGCAAAATTGACGTCAAGATGATCCCACCCATATATTTTCCCCAATTTTCGCTTAAGAACAGAGCACTAATGTTAGTGTCATGCGCACTAGCAATGCACTAACGCACATATACGGTTTTATTCGCGACAGCCTTACAGAGGACTATGGGAATGGCAAATTTCACGTCAAGGTTGACTTCCAACGCAGTTTTTTACTTCTCTTTCTGGTCACACTAGAGCACTAACGTTGGGTAGCTAGCACTAACGTGCACTAACAATGCACTCACGAACCCACATGATTTAATTGCCGGAAGCTTTACGGAAGGTTATGGTGGGCAACTTGCCGCAAATTGACGTCAAGTTGCCTCCCCCACAATTCTTTTGCTCCTCCTCTGTTCCTATTAAAGCACTAACGTTGGGTCTCTCTAGCTCTAACGATGCACTAAAGAACCCACATGGTTTAACCCGCGAAAACTTTACGAAAGTGTATGTGAAGCCAACTTGATGTCAAGTTGGCCCCCTCCACAGTTTTTCTCTTCTCTCTTTGTTGCCATTGGAGCACTTATATTAGTGTTATGTGCACTAATGAATGCATGTGGTCTGATCCTCTAGCTCCTTATGGGAAGAGAGCAACTTGACGGAGCTATATAATTAGGCTTCAGTAGATTTTTGACCTCCCCAGGAAAAGCTGAAATGATGAACCTGATATTGAGAAAAGAACTACGGTATTTATTGCTGAAACCAATGACCTCTATGTAAAAGCGATACTGGACTAACTGCTGCCATTGAAAATATCATGAATATATGAAGCCAGGAAGCATAGAGGACACTTAATCTCGTTTGTCCACTTCCAGTATAAACGAATATGGGCCTGCATAATTTGTTTAATTCTTGTAAAAATCGTAAATATTATTTGCAGTGTTTTTTTTTATTAGATGCCGAGTACGGTATACTTATATGAACGACTCAGAAATTAATATTTAAATCAGAAAAGCAGGATGCACAGCGATAAGAAGCTAGAACTAAAATTTGGGTCCAGATTGGACTAGATTGGAAGTGGACAAACGAGTTTAAATATTTACTCTGAACTTTATCATTCCACACCAAGCAGTCACCCCAGTATCGTTACGTAGAGTTGATGGCTTAAACAATCATAATATTGAAAAACATGATCAGAAACATGAAATTGTGAAATAAAATAAAAACAACAACTATACAATAACCCAATTACGAGTACACTTAGCCGGGTAATACAGCTACTGAAAAACTGGAAAAGACAGACTGCTAATGGAAATATACCTGACAAGATGTCAATGAAGACAACTACCAGGACTGCAGTAATCTAATTGTGCATTTCTCATGTAGAGTGCTTAACTTAATCAGTCTGCTGAATAGTTCAAGACTAGCCATAAAAATAATATGTTTATGTACTTAACAGCCGTTTTTAATACTTGATAATATACACCCTCCATTCCGAAAGAAACCGAACTGTTGAAAACAAATAGTACCACTAGTGCCATCTGTTGTAATATGTTACCGGTAGATGGCGTAGTCCCTCATTGACAACTGGTATAAATGTCATGACATTTGGATGCACGGCAACAAAGTTATTGCGTTTCAACTGTCAGTGTGTTGTGTACATCGGTCGGAAAATGAGTTTCAAACAACGAGCTGCAATTGAGTTTTGTGTTAAACTGGGTAAACCTTTTACTGAAACGCACCAAATGCTACAAAATGCATATGGTGATGAGTGTCTATCCCGTACGCAAGTTTACGAGTGGTTCAGGCGATTCAAATCGGGTAGAGAGACGCTGGATGATGACGAAAGATCAGGCCGTCCCAGAACCGGATTATCGGAAGAAAACATCGAAAAAGTGCGTGAATTCATCAAACATAACAAAAAAGCGTCGGTGAAAGTTATTGAAATGGAATTAGGCATTCCTCAAACAACCGCATTTTGACCGAAGTTTTGGGCCTTAAGAAGGTTAATTCGCGGTTTGTACCACACAAACTCACCGAAGACCAAAAAGTTGATCGAATTGCGCATTGCAAAGACATTGTTAAAAGTGCTCGGCAGGATCGAAACTTCTTGAAATCGATTGTAACTGGTGACGAGACGTGGTGTTTTGAATATGAGCCCGAAACAAAGCGGCAAAGTGCTGAATGGAGAGCGCCGGATGAAGGACCACCCAAAAAAAGTCGCTTGGTGAAGTCAAAAGTTAAGGTGATGCTGATTTGTTTTTACGATTCAAAAGGAATTATCCACAAAGAATTTGTTCAGCCCGGCCAGACAGTCACTGGAGAGTTTTACTTGGGCGTCATGAAGCGTTTGCTGGCAAGAATTCGTCGTATTCGGCCCGAATATCGAGAAATCGGCAGTTGGACGATAATGCACCATCACATCGTTCGCGACTTGTAACTGAATTTTTGGTCAAAAATCACATTATTCGTTTGCATCATCCGCCCTATTCACCAGATCTCGCTCCGTGCGATTTCTATCTGTTCCCGAAACTGCAGTTGGCGATGAAAGGAAAGTGGCACGCATCGATTGAAGCCATTGAGAAGGCGACGACCGCCGTCCTAAAGACCATTCCAATAAAGGACATGGATAAGTCGTTTGACAACTTGTTGGAGCGTGCAAATATGTGTATCGATGCAGAAGGGGAATACATTGATTAATAAAAATGATTTGTTCCAAAATGTACATTGTTTTTTTTGTTTTTTTAAAACGTTCGGTTTCTTTTGGAATGGAGGGTGTAGGTTCTAAGAAGGAGATGCACTTCCAAAAGCTACTATAAATGTGCGTAATATATATGCCTATTTATGATCTCATAAATTACAATGTAACTTGAAGAACAATATTTCAGATACACTACTAATTACTTCCTAAACGTATCTTCGTAATTTTATAAATTTGAAGTACTACTTCTATTTCCATTTATAATCAATAATATAAGAAACGAAAGAACATTTTTATATTGCTTCTTCTCATGAATAGTTTTAGGTTTAGTTGCTAAAAGGTCGAAGCACTTTTGACCACTTCAGCACAGGACGACAAGAAGCAGCTCATAAAAGCGAACTATTTTATTAACAAACTCAAGGAAGTCTAAAGACAATCCAACTTAAATAATTTCCAACCATAAACCTAATGGTTTGACTTATTATAATGAAATGAACTTTTTACTTCTTCGTTCACTTTATTAACAATTTTTTCCCCCGCTCACAGTGTTTCGGACATTGCAGAGTGCATAGAAATCCTTTTTATTCTTGAAGAAATACGTACATGATGAAAAAAGATGAACCTTCTTCACGAAGACACTTGCATTCACCCGAAAGGAAATTCACAAGTAGAATACTTGCGCTATTACTTTGGTTCTTACTAGCTTTAACGATAATAGCAATTATAGTATGTGGAATTTTGGTTGTATTTATAGCCTTTTACTTAGAAAGAATAGCCAACGAAGCAGATGAAACCTTTATAACCGTCCTCTCAGACTATGATCTGCGTACTTTCATATCAATGCTTGGACTAATAGTAATTGTCGTATCTGTTATTGGTTCGTGTGGTATTTTTATTGTCTTTAAATGTCTTTTTATAACTTACGTGATTATTCTTATAATTGTTATCATACTAGAAGCCGTATTACTGCAAAATGCAACCTCCATGAAAGCTGAAGGTGATTATAAGCAGAAGGTTACTGAGAGACTGAATTTGACCATGCGAAATTACAATAATGAAGACAACACCTCTCGTAAAGCTTGGGATTTTTTCCAACGCGAATTTCATTGTTGTGGAATCTATAAAGCAGACAATTGGCTCGAGATAGGTATGGATTATCCTGAAAGTTGTTACAAAAATAAAGATGACTATCATTTAGGGAATACGACGAAAGAAGCTCTCTATGAAAATGGCGAGAAAGGTTGTCGCGAGGCTTTATTTTCAGCTTTCAGCAGTGTTATTGATGTTATTCTTATAATGTTTTCTATCTTGTGTGTCACACAAAGTATTAGTATAGTTATTACAATAGTAGTTTTACTTACTCAAGCAGATAATTTTATAAGTCTCAACTAAATACTTTCAGGAATAAAATTTAAGCGTAGTATTGACATGCTTGTTTCATTATTGAAGAATATAAGAAGTACAAGTCAATATGTTCCAAGAAAATGTGTGTGGATCTCATATACAATATGTACTGTGAATGTCCCGCGCATGCGTGGCCTTCGTGAAGAATTAATTAGTAAGAAAGAGTACACCGATAACGAGAGGCGTGCTTGCACAGTTTCACAACATTCAGTGTGAAAGAAAAACATCAATGTCATCAAGGTGGCACAACTGGAGCAACGTGGTAATATTAAATTCTTCCCATGCATGTAAAAGCTGCTGAAGGGTTGGAGATTTGAATGCAGAAGAGCTTGAGGCTGCAGCGACGACAGTGATTCAGGTCATCAAAATTGGTCAGAAGGAGTGCTTCCAACAATGGGACTATCGTTGGCAGAAGTGTGTAACAGCAGAAGGGATTTACTCCGAAGGTGTCGTGTAGAGAAATCCCCAGTAACTAGGTATGCCTGAACTGTAGCCACTGTCTCGGAACTTATTAACTACACCATAAACGGTCGGAAAACAATATTCTGCGGAAAAAAATATATAGTTATATCGGAGTTACTGCTGTTTTGTATTGTAAAATTTCATATTATTTATGCTTTTACACAAAGGGAACGATAGTGAAAAGGTAAATTAAAATTCTGATACATTCACTCAGCGATCCAGATTCTTTTTTATAGTACGAGATCAATTTTGATTTACAGTATACCACCATCTAAAATCATTGGGAAAATCCCAATATCATGGTATCATTCTTGAGGAATGATCTAGATAGAAAAGGTCTTAATTATATGAGAGGTCAAGGGCTTTCTGTTTGATTTGATTGTACACGTTTAGAAAGCTGCTTCATTCAGGCCCGTAGAAGGTGATAGGCACCCGGGCACGTGCCTTCCTTTGGAAGACACTCTACTTATAAGATACCACATACTCCAATTAAAATCAGAACAAACTGAACCTTGTCGCCAGAGAACACAAAAGTTTGAAAACGGGGTAAGCGCCGGGCAAAAACAGCCTAAGTGCCGAACATCAGAACACTCCGGACGATCCCCAGTGAAGCCTCGCCAATCTTCACTATCATAAGGTGCCCCAAAGTGTGTCTTTCCTCTAAAGAAGGGTAAGAAAGAAAGAAAGTGAGCTTCACTTTCCCGTGGACAAGTGGGTAACACTCGCGACGAGTCAACAATTACACTCAGACTGGAAGCCGGTCAGCTGGACCAACTCAAGCGGGTCACTCGAGAGCTAAGTCACGACTTCACCAGCGGAGGTCATGTCCCACGGCCACATAACGTACGAGAAAGGATAAAGCATTAAACTATTGAATCAAAATGAGCACCATCTCTTATCACCAGGACAAGTCAGTACTGGAAAATCTCGAAGAGGGAGCACACGATTACAGAAGGATAATTAAAAATCCGAAATATAGCACAGATATAGACATGAGCATAAGCGATGGAAAAAGAAGGGGGAGGGGAGGACAGAGAAGGAAAGAATTTCCCATCCCACCAGAGAAGACAGCGCAGAGAACAACCCACACCACCGTATGGAAAATGCCGCAGTAGCCCGAGCCTCCATACACCCAGACTTCAGATTGGAAGCGATAAACCAAAGTTTATCCATAACTTACGCAAGTCACCGAAGTTACTTTTAAAACTCAAATAAGAGAAAAGGGTGGCAAAATAAAACATCCTGAATCTCTCACAACAACGAGTGAATAGTAAACGCTCACATGAACCAGTAATGGATCACGCACTACAGTCGGACCTACAGTTGGAAACTGCACTAGTGACATTCGCTGTATTCTAGCGGAAAGAGTAGGAGAAATAAAAGTTCAAACATACTACATATCCGCCAGAAGACAGCGATATTGTCTGCTAGTGTTCAAGGTCACTGTAGCAAATTTTGAACTCAACATTAAAGTGAAAATGCATAAATAAAACAACACTGAAAGTTTAATGTACGTGCACTCACCTTAATACGAATTAAATTCAATTCACTAAAACACTTGTACTATACGCGATAGTGTAAGTTCAAAATATATCTGCATAAAGCATATTGGTTCATTTTAACCTAAATATTAGCTACTACTACATGCGACTTCAATAAAATGTTTAAACCATTTTTATCCATTGTTTATTTCAACAAAAACGACAAAGAGATCAAGTTATTAAACACAAATTATTCCAAAATTCATATCTTCATATGCATCGAAGTTCATTTGAACGAAAAAAAATCATTTGTATTTGAGTTGAAATTAACATCTCTTGAGGAAAGAAATCCGACAGTTCGTACATTCGGTTTGAAAAAAAAAGGATGTTAGAAATCATTATGTAGTCCATGCAAAATCATTGAAATTTACGCTTTAACAAAAATCGTTTCGTTTAAATCTTTAAGTCCAAAGTTGCTTGTATGTAAAAATAATAATACGAAATGTCACTGTTTTATATGTAGGAGATATCGATAGTATTAACAAATATTCGAAACATCTGACCCTTTTCAACTGTATCACTATCACTATAAAATATGGGTCAGTTCCACTGTAAGCACTTTTCAACATTACATCATAATGACAAACAAAGATTTATGGCAATTTATCGACGTTTCGAAATAAATATTTGAAATTTCATAATACAAATTTGGATATTTTATGGGTTTAGCGATCAGACAGTTTTTGAAACTGGTTGAAATTTAAATGTAAACAAACGGTACGGAACCAAAGCCGACGAATCAGGGTTGCAGATACTCAACCGATGCCGAACGAATAAAGAAAATATGGTGAGCTCATTGCACTAAACTTCTCGCATGAGTAACTAACGAAATTCATATTGGGAGTGCATTAAGCACAATATTACTTAAATCAATAAAACATTAAATAAATAAGGGGAGAAACCAGAGATCTGTTAACGGACTTAAGCTTAACTAAATCAAAGCATTACGGCATCTGTTCGACCCATGTTCCCTTACCTGGTCTAGCCTAGCATGTCGACCTTGCACTAGAAACTTTACATCAAAACTTTTACTCATAGTGCACAAACAAATTCCACTACCGAAAACAGAATTTAGATGTAATAAATTTATGCTCGTGAAAGTCCAAAACACGAAAGATATAATTATCCACAGATATTCAAAGGTGTCTTCTCGTTGTGCATCCAGCAAAGCGGAAGATGTCACGACGAAATTTCAAACTTCAAAATTTAATAATTTCCTGGTAAGCGAAAATGATTTGATAATTACTTTCGCTAATTTTGACGTTACCTTAGGGTGGAGCATTGATTTAAAATACGAAGTGAATGTTAAAATATACTTGAAAAAAAAACCTTGGAGAGGATTAGTGTCCTGATACCATATTTGACAGCAGCTGCCTTCAGAATCCCACTACAACCGCCTTCTTCATTGACAGATGACGAACGCAAGGTGGAAGTACAAAATAAACATAAGAACAGATCTCAATTTCCGACCAAATAAACCAATTATACCTGAATATTTCCACACTGAATGAAAATTCAAAAACACAGTATATCTTAAAACTGGAAATAAATAATATATTAATTAATATAAGAAAATTTAATATAATATACTGTAATATTAATATAATATAATATACTAATATATTAATATAAGAAAAGAAAATTAGTTTATCGAGCAAGGAATTCTCTTGGAGGGAAGATTTGCCAATGATATAAGACCACATACTTGAGATGAATTAAGATTTGGTGCTTTCAGGGATGCTGACACAATCACCCAATCAGAAAATAAGTAATAAAAGGAAGTAGGAAGGAAGATACGTCACAAAGTAGTTCAAGAAATAAATCTTTACGCCAAGAAAGCTAAACAAAAGAGAATCAAAAGATTAATATATTGCTCGTAAACATGAGAAAAAGTGTTCAAAGAATCTGGATGACACCTCGATCACAATAGTAAGAATGCTTTGGCACTGAAGCAAAACATGGAAAATTCGTAACAAGAACTGAATGAAACAAATGGAACGGTGCTCCAAGGTCGTTACACCTTACAGTGCATCAGTCCTGGGACCTGTTTCTGGAAAGCACTTTGCAAATTTTCACTCTTCAGCTTGCATTTTCGGAGGACTGTCTCAAGCTCGCTAAACTCTATCCATAAACTTTGTTTACTGACGTGTTGAAGCCTACCCTTGGGTGTCAAAAGTCCATTAGTTAGGTGGCATAATGAAAGAAAACTGCAAAACCAGAAGATCTCCCCTAAGGAAGGGTAAAACAAAGAATATGAAACTTCACATTCTAACGGGTCAGTGGGTAAAACTCGTAAAGAGTCAACAACAACAAAACACAGACTGGAAACTGGCTAGCTGAACCATCTCAATCAAGGTCACACGAGAGCTAAGACAGTTTCACGAGCCTGGGTCATCACCCACAACCACGCATCGGACAAGTAAAATAACTTAAGGCACCAGACTGGTACAGCAGAAAACATTATACTAAGAAGAACCTTCAAGTACTGAAGAAACCCGAAAAGGGAGCACGTGATTATTAAAATGTAATTACTCAACGAAGCATCTCAGAGAAGATGCAAGCTAGAGCCGAAGGAAGAGGAGGAGGGGAAGGAAAATTCCCCGATCCACTAGAAGAGAGAACTTTGAGGACGACCCACCCCAAAACAGTGAAAGGTGCTTGAGTAGCGCGAACCTCCAACAAAATATTCATTAGATTGGAGGCGATAAACTGAAGTTTATCCATAAGTAATCAAAAGAGCGCAGAGCTTAAAACTTTGATATCAATCTTAAAACATATGACACATATACATCGCGTGGAACTCATTAAAGTAAAAAACACTGAAAGGTCACACAAAACGCACTTGAACCATATGACGAACCGTATACTACAGTAGAACCCGTAGTGGTAGCTTACACCAGTTGCAGTCGTAGTGTTCTGACAGTAAGAGAAGCAAAAGTTCTAGAAAACTATCTATCTGCCGGAAGGCAACGATATTGTTACTTCGTGTTCAAGGTCACTGTAGCAAATGTATGAAATTTCAATAGCACGAATCAAGACCTGTTAATGAATGAGATATTAAACTAAAGTCGAAGCATTGATCAATTTAGAATAACTAGATTACGTGCATTTACTTAAAAAAGCAAAATTATGGTTCGGAACAACGTTTGCATTGCACACAGCCACTGCCATCAAAATACAAAATTTTCGTGCAAATGCATGCCTTATTCATAAAATCAAATATTTAACTACTTCCTACATGTTAAAGTTTTTCGAATGGAAATTGTAAACCCTTTTGATTCACTGTTTATTTCAATAAATGAAAATTCAATTTCAAGTTTCCGAAATTTCAGAGAAACATTTCATGCCAGTTTAGGTTATACAAAATTTACTCTGGGGGAGGAAATCATTTCTGGCAAAGTCTGAACAGTTAATGAATTAAAGAAAACAATCCCGACAGATCGTGACTTCGATTTGGAATAAAAAAATGATTCTGATTTCAATAGTTCGGTCCAGTGAAATATATCTGTACATTCGAAATCATTTTATATCTTTCGTTTAACGAAACAGGTTTGCACACAACAATTTCAAGTCCAAATTCTTATTCCCAAAATATTTGTGATTCACTGCATATTTCTGATAACATAATTTGTTTATTCAGTATGTAACAACATAGTAGAATCTTAACATTTTCGAAGCACTGAACGTAAATCACAGTCGACGTTGGGTCACTTCCATTGAAAGCTCTTTCTCAAAACATTTCAAAATAATAAGGATTTCAAGTACAAGGCAGATAGAGTGAAGCTCCATGCATACAATATCTATCGTAACGAAGTCGAATTTCTATGGTAGAATAATTGCCTAAAATCTTTTAACATATTTAATTCAGAAGCGAGTCTCACGATCGTGCCGGTTATATTAATATTTTAGGATAAAATTTTACATACTCACCGTTTGAAAAGAAACGAATGCATCTTCCTACTTAGCGCATCTACTAAACTTTTATCGTACTTCAAACTATAGTGAGCTTTGACCAAAACGAACATACCTCTGTAGAAGTAGCTAAAATATATATATTCAAACTTTAATAAAACATTGGAGAACGGAAATGTGAGAAACTTTTATAACGATTATAATGTGAGGGAAAATTTTGTTATCGAATCATGGCTATTGCATAGCACAGCATTCTAAACATACAGTCAGCCCATGTTCGCCGTAACCAGATTAGCCTTACATACTGTAAATTACACTTTGTACCGAAAAAATCAAACCGAAATGATTACGCATATTTCTGAACAATACAAAGAGTAAATCTGAGAATAAAATTTAGTGAAATATTGTATCTCGAATATCCAAACGCAAGAAATTTTATTTCCAGTAAAACTCAAAATGTCTTCTTTCACTGATACGTTGAAAACCATGTAAGATCGAAACGAAACTTGCTCCCAACTTTTGGGTTAAAATTACCAGCCAACTTGGCATCGGAGAAGACGACTTTTTAGGTGATCATAAACGTATACATCTCACATTACCTGTCAGACAACTGAGGGGTCAATGTGGCGGATATATTTACTAATATTATTTAATATATTACGAAGGTCAGTTGCCTGTCCTTAATACGTCTTTAAGTTGATATCTAACCCAAGGACACACTGGTGACAAACGAAACGCGCTTCAAACAAACGCTGTTGAGTCGAGATAAGAAAGATCCCAATTCTCACATTTCCATTCACAAACGAAAAGGTCAAGTTACCAAAAGTTCAAATGTGCAAAAATCAAAATATTAAATAAGTTTATATAAATTTAATAAATAATAACGAGCATGGCTTTATTCTGGCCTGGAAGATTCTGCCAATAGCAAAGGACCACATAGTTAAGATGAATCATTGATTCTCATCCAATGACAATGGATGACACTGTTTGCGCAATGAGAAGATCTGCAATAGATGAAAGATGCTACAAAAGTAGTTCGAGATGAAAGAAACTTTGCGCCAGAATTAAGAAAAAGAAGAAAACGATAATAAATACCTTTGCTCGAAAAGTAATACGTGATGGTGAAAGAGTAGTAACGATCTCGAGATCAACACAGTAAAAATCTTTCCTTTGAAGATCGAAATAAATAAAACAAAACTGACCGGAAACAAATATTATGAAACGGAGTTTCAAGACCGTTACATACTCCTCCCACAAAGAGGAGAAGATGGGACTCTAAGGAACAGAACTGCAGTTCCGACTGGACCATCTTTTCAACCAAGAAAATGAATGTAGAAAATAAAATAATATCTTAACTCAAAATAATAATAAACATAAAAGATAATATGAAGCAAATAGACCAAGCCCCACTCTAAACACCTTATTATAATAGTAAAAGGGATGAAGATTTGGAATTTATTAAAGGTTAATGACCAATAAATATGAACTTCTTTTAATATAAAGCCTTTGCTACAACAATACTGAAACAATTTCAAGTGGAGATCAGTACAAACCATCAAATTGAAATAAACAAAAATAAAATTATATAAGTTGGAGCTTGACTAACAAAACTTAATAAATAAGAAGTAGATCGAACTAAGTTAATGTAATTAGTGTAAGTGTATGAGTTTATTTTATGCGTATACTTGTATGTTCATAACTTTAATAAAATGTAAGCAATTATATTTGTATATCTGTTGTAATATCGAGACATAACAGAAGATAGTAGGAGGGTAAAATGACAGAAAAGATGTAACCCTCACGTTTTTTTTACTTAACTAAGGAAAAGGAAGCAAAAGAAGAAAATTTTAAAAGAGTAAACAACGTATAAACTGTAATGTAAATGTTTGTTTATGCTTGTTAGTGTTTACAGCTGTGTAAACTTTAATTGTGTAAATGTTCGTGTAAAAGTATACTTGTAATTAAATGTTCAAAAATACATTTGATGTGTAATGTAATTAATTTGTTATCCTGTCTTTCATATTATAGTAAGATTAAACAAAGAAAACAAAATAGTCAAAGAAGGTAAGACGATAGACGTGGCTTTAAGGAAATTGAAAGGACGAAGAGAGAAAACAGAAAGAAGCTGACCCAGAGTTCAAAAGTATGAATCCTATCACCTGTGTACTTGTCAATTGAAGTTTCTCTGCTGAAATTCCTGAGCACGCATTGCCGAAGAAAGCTTTCCATCTTTCACACCCTATGAAACATAAGTAAGAACATAAAACTGTAAAAGTTTCCAGGTAACCATATTATTTATCAGAGGGAGTGCTGTTAAACCACTTACGAGTTCAGCTTTTCTGGACTCTGAACAATTAAATCGTTTCAAATGCTCAATGAAAAGTCATGGTAAGTACTAGTAGTTCTGCGGGATTCCTAACTTTAAAAGAAATTGTTCACGTTTCCAATCTGCTTTCGTGAGAGGTCTAACAGGTCGCATGAAACCTTCCGTAATACTGGTAAGACGTACTTCATGAAGATTTTCAATTGAGTAATTAGTATCAACATAGAGAGGTTTACTTCCGGATACAGACGAATAATTCACATCCAAAAAAGATTTTTCTACATATTGATTCAATGGTTTGTCCTCTGAAGAGGAGACTACTCTCTTAGAAGATCGGACTAATTGACTATCTGCAGGAACGAAAATTTGCTTCATTACATCACCATTTCTGTCTAAGAATACAGGTGTATTACTTTTTGAATCATTACAGAACTTTTCAGGTGTCTTACTTTTTGAATCATTAGCCGAAGTAGGAAATAGTTTAGAATGTAAAGCACGAGTAGCTTGAACTAGCCCACAAGGAAAATGTTTCTGTATGTGCTTATCAAGCTCTGAAGGACTTCGAACTTTAATTTTCGATTTATCCTGATCAAACTTTGAACTTTCACTGATGTCAAGAACTTCATTTTGGGAATGTTTTGGACAGCAAGTATCATCCATAGCACCCTGATCTAAATCACTAATCAGCTCCACTTTGTCTGAACGATCAGCTAAACAAATACTGACTGTCAATCCTGGAAAAGGAACTGCCACTTCAAAGCCTTCAAAATTTACTAATTTGGCGAACTAGTACCTGCATCGAGCTGACACTTATAATCCATAATAAAGGGCATTCCCAGCAAAATACTGACATGAAGTCCATCGACTAAAACAGTTTTACCTAAAAAATTTCCCTTTTATGCTGATGAAAATATTCTGAGTACCCTTGACACTGTTTTGATCATGACCTAAAACTCCTCTGAGACGAATATTAAAGGCACGCTTTAATTTATCGTGAAGAAACCTTGCAAGAATCATTTTCCAAGTGTCTAAACTCAAAATATTAATCTCCGAACTAGAGTCCAACATGCATTCGATGTCAATACCAGCTATCCTACCAGTTACACTCGGTGATTTACTAGACTCACGAACTCCATAAGTTCTATTCGCATCTAAATCATCACCTTCGATCACAAAAGGTACATTGAAAACTAATTTACTTTCCTGAGAAGTCACTGCAGAAATTTCGGGTATGGTAGTAGCTATGGGTCGGTTAAGTTCAATCCAGCGGTTCTTAGTCTACCCTGCTAAGGACTGCTTCGGGAGTTTAAATCGTGGGATGCGCAATCAGAAAGAACCTCGGATGTCAAAAGGTTAATCCCTGTAGCATTGGATTCAGTCTTCCGATCAAGCATTCCACAACCACCTATCATACTACGCTGATTCAGCACCTGAGAATTAATTCCAGATGAGGTTGAACCTTGACAATAAACATAAGTTAGAGGAAAACTTGGTCTCACAGCATTACTTTTGTTGTTATCATTGGTGTGGTTATTAGAATCCTGAGGATTACGAACTCTAGGCTGATGACCTCCCCTACCACCTGATCTCACTCTGGAATTCGAATTATCTTTTTATTACCATTGTTCTTATTACCATTGTTGTTGGAATTCCTATCTTCTCAATTCCTTCTATTGCGATTATCATTGTAATTACCTCCACGTCCATTCTTATTACTGAATTCATTCCCTTTGAACCTGTTCTGATTATTATTTTTATTGTAGGTACTTTCGGTTTGTGTTCAAATTTCAGAAGAAGATTGAACACTACACACAGTTAACCTATTCTTACTTTCCTTATTACCTCCCTCTCCAGAACCTGAAGGATTTTCCCTCTTATTTGCAATTCCTGCAGGCTCTAAAGAAGAACTAATGTCTAAATCAACTTCCCTCACATCAGATTGCTCCCATATGTTCAAGTTGTCTATCAACTGTTCAACTGAACTGGGTTTAAGCAACTTCATGTTCCTACCGATCGAATCAGGAAGAGACTCTAGGAGTATTTCAACTAATTCCAATTCGTCAGGTTGAGTACTTAAATCGTTATAAAACTTAGCCATAGCCCAAGAAATTCCACTATGCTAGTGTAATCGCTATTGACACATTTCATACTTTGTAATTTGCGTAATTTCATTTTCCTTATGCGCTTGCCACAAATCTGACTGAGGAAATCCCTGATGAACTCTTGGTAGGTATGTATTTGCGGTTTAACTTTAGTCCACTAACCCATTGCTGAACCTTGGAGTTGACGCTCCAAAGCCAGAAGTTTGTCCGAATCAGAAAGTTTCATCAAAGCAAAGTTCTGGCCGTGGCATTTCAGAAATTCCTGGGGCGCCTGGGACAGAATCTGACCAGAGAATACCGCAAAACGGTCCAGATCTGATAGTCTCATTGGTTTGGAAGAAAAAAATTGATAATTCCTACTATAATTGTTACTGCGTTCATACCTCGAGAGCTAACCATGGGTTTCCACAAGTCACGACTATCAGTCTGAGTTAACTTCACAACAGATCGGATACTTTCGGAGCATACAGTATTGAAAGTGTTCAATGTTGAAAACGGTAATGTAGGTGCTGGTTTACTCGCTACACTAGTTGGAATTGAAAACTCAAACCTACGAGGTAATTGACCCGAAGTCCCGAATGTCCTATGAGAGCTACTAGTGTTTAGTAATTGCGTATTAGCAGCCATGATCAACACGATAGAAATAGTCGGAGTAGAGCCTACTTCAACACCTTTTGAGACAATATTAGGCCCAGGCATCACGCTGTTGGGACTTTTCGTGATCTCGGCCAAACCTCGGTTCTCTACTTGCCTACCACTCGATTGATTCGAAAGCTCACTTCGCAGAGAATTTACCTCATCGCGGAATAAGCGTAACTCAGAATTGAGTTCTTTAGTCTTAAGTTCACAGGTGGAATTGACTTCTTCGATCTGCGAGTCGGTATGTCTTACTGATCTTAATAATTCATTAGTTCGCTTAGGTCATCAATAGTTAGTTTCACTGCATACATTTCTCTCTTCTACTGACAGACGAAAGTTTGACTTTCCTTCACCATACTGTTCAGTTTAGCTTCAGTACTGTCTAACTTCGTATTGAGGCTAGCTTCAGTGCTTTCTAACTTCATATTGAGGCTAGCTTCAATGCTTTCTAACTGACTATCTAGCTTAGTATCGGTGCCTTCAAGTTTTGTACTGATACCAGTCAGGGCTATCAGCTCTTTGCCCAGGCCAGTGACAGTAGTCGGTTCATCCGCCTGATCATTGTTCGAATCACTGTTACCAATTTCCGGACAGGATTCCACGCACTTTGGGCAGTACCACGGACTACCTTTTCTTTTCAAACTGTGATCTAAAAACTTTGTGCTATCTCTGCATAGCTGAGGTGGTACCAATGACCACAGTGAGAACAAGCTATAGCTGCTTCATCCTTAGCTTTGCAACAATACATTGTCTACCCGTTCTCATCTACAGCACGGAATTTCTCGCGCACGTTCACCTCACGACCTACATGATAGCAAGACCCTGACATTTTGTAGTATAGCATAAATCTCTACAGAACAAAAATTTTACACTTCAACACAAATAATAATCTCTTATAGGCTTATCAATTACTTCTATAAATATCAACGAACATACGGCAACATGGGTCTGCCAATATGTCCAGCCATGCTATACTATAGCCAATCCGGAAACTTATCCTTCAAATAAAACATGTTCATCACAGTTTTCACATTTCACATTTTCAAGTTTTTTTAAATAAGGAACCTTATGCAAGCAAAATGCACGTTTTACTTGCCATGATGTCTAAACAAAACACACAAACAACAGCTACTCAACACACTAGTAACAAACGTTCTCTACAAAATACACTCTCTCATTATGTTCATCCATCGCATGCTCTCCAGTACTTACACATTCCAAAAGCATAGAAACTGTAGAAGCATCTAATCCGAAGATTACTGAACAGTGAAGAATGGTAGCTACTATTGAAATGCGACCTTCATCATCCTAAGATAGCAGAATCAAACGTTCTGGATGTACGGTCGCCACTTGAATTACAATAAATCCTCTGGAGAGTAGACGACTGACAGAAACAGCACAAGAGACAACAATCCTTTCACGGTTGACTCTTGAAAGAAATCCTCTACCAAAGAAGAAAACAGGAGACCTGGCGCCGGAAACAGAAACAGCACAAAACTGGAAAACATATGAAAATGCAATTCAGGTCACGCACCCATGAAGCCTCGTCACACTTCACAACCAGAGGACCTCCCCTAAGGAAGGGTAAAACAAAGAATATGAAACTTCACATTCTAACGGGCCAGTGGGTGGTGGCTAGCCAGTTCGTAAAGAGTCAACAACAGTGACACGCAGACTGGAAACTGGCTAGCTGAGCCTTCTCAATCAAGGTCACACGAGAGCTAAGACAGTTTCACCATCCTGGGCCATTACCCACAACTCGCATCGGACGAGCAAAATAAGACACCAGACTGGTACAGCAGAAAAATATTATACTAGAGAGAACATTCAAGTACTGGAGAAGCCCGAAGAGGGAGCACGCGATTATTAAAATTTCTCCACTCTCTTCGGCCACTTCCTTTTCTTATCTCACTAAGAAAATATTAAACAATATTAAGGGGCACTAATAATTTGATTATTTTAATGTAAACAAGGGGAAGATTAATATTTATATAAAGCCAATTAGCAGTCAACATCTCAGCATAACACTTAATATCCCACATGTAAAAGAAGATTGGAATTGTAACAATAGTTACCAAGTATTATTTTTCATTTTCCCATTCTTATTATTGATCAACGTTTCATGCAATAGGCCTATTTATTTAAATTAAGTTATTCATAAAAACGTAAGTAGTTTCGAGAAATACTTTGTTCACAAAGCCTCCATAAGAATGCGAGGCTCTCGTGAGGGCGAGAAACTAGTCACTCCTCGCACCTGCGAGGCGAGAAAAGATATGCTTCTTGTAGCAGAGAGCGCAATAACGACCCATTTCTCGCCTCTCATGAAACACTAACTGTTAACTTAAATAAATAACGTATAATAATTTACCTTATTCTTAGATTACCACATTATGACATTCGAAGGGAGCATCCAAAATTCATTCGATGATTGTAGAACACAGAAACACAAAATTAAATCTCTACATGTTATTAGATAAAGAGTAGCTTGAGTTTTGTGACCGTGCATTTTGCGGTCCGAAACACAGGCGACCTTGCGTTTTGTAGCCGTCAATATTGAATCATAATGAAATGTCAACGTTTATGACGGTCTAGGTTCAAGGCGTGTGACGCGGTTAGCTGTCAGAAGCCTCCTGGCCTATCCACCAGCAAGAAATTCACCTTGATAGAAATTCGTATCAAGTTTTCAGGGCGTGTACAGTTTTCTTGCATTTCACATTAACTTTTCATATACTCAGACTGGTAGTATCTGATAAATGATGACCTAAAGTCATTCTAAGAGTTAAACATATTCTCTTTGGATTTGGGCATATAGGGATGAATCCCTTAACACGAAACGGGTCACCCTCAACAGTTCCGTATCCGGGATGCCTACGATTTCAGCTTACCTATCGAATTGACAAATATAGGACTTCGCGGTCAACTATGATCTCTCAGCCGAGAAAGTTGTAAATGCCTTTATAGCTGACTGGCCAGCGTGTGGGGAGAAGAATGGTCGTCTACGCTTGCGTCTGCGATCGTTCGAGTCGCGGTAGTCCTCATCGGAATATCCGCTTCCTGATTATGAATATTTCTTGTTTGCTGATCTACGGCTATCGCATCCGACGCTGTATCGGAATCCTCCTATGGAGTGGTATCATTCCTTGTCTCTCCTGAACTTCCGCAACAGACAGACGATTCATTATTTCCTCTCCACTTGGTTGCAAAACACGATGCTTTCTGCCCTTTCTGTCTCTTTATGTGTCTTTCTAACTGGTTCAGTCTGCACAGGGTGATGCTCATCTTAACGTTTATGTTCGCTGTCTTTTCCTTGTTTTCTACGATTAATTCATGCACTATCTTGTCCCTTTCATCCGCACGCATGCTGACATCAGCAATTGCCGTATCTCAATACTTTTTGTTTTCCTCCATCTTACGCCGCACATTTTGCAACTCCCGATCCGTGCGTTCTTGTACCCTGTCAGGTGTTATCCCATTCAGGCCTGTCTGTAGGACATCTCTCTTAAACTAAACCTCGCGCTATCTTCCCTTAGAGTCCAGTGTGATTTGCTCTGCATACCTCCACTACTTGTGTCATGGGTTCCTCCAGACTTTTCACCTGCGCAGCATTTTCCTCTGCGATCGTAGCTATTATTGTTTCCACTTGACCAGTCAGCTCTTGTTTGAATTTGTGTTGCTTATGTTCCATTTTTTGTACCTGCGCTTGTATTTCGTCTCTCAACACGCATTTTTGATCATGCAGCTTCCAAACTTTTCAAACTTTGGGATGGTTCTTGCAGCTCCACTTTCAGACTTTGAGATTGCTCCAGCATCTCCATTAGCTTTACTTTCAAACTTTGGGATTGCTCCTACATTTCCATTTTCAAACTTTCGGATTGTTCCTGCACCTCCGCCTTCAAGTTTAGGTTTGTTTCAGCAGCTGAGCCAGCATGACCTCGATCGACTCCTTTTGCCCTTTGTGGGTCTCCTTCTTCCTTGGCAATTCCATTGATTCTTTTTTACAAGAGGTACAGATCCTTGTTCTCCTGAATACGTCCCACCTTCCATTCACGTATCTTGAGCTTTCCGACTTTCCTCCGACAAGCCAACACAGGACAGGTGGTAACAATCACCACACACGGAACATTGTATTTTACTTATCATCTGCTCCAGCCTCAGTACAACACTTAGTCTTTTCATCTTTCCTGATATCTGCAGATGTCGGCTTCACCTTGTCCTTTATTTTGAGTTCTCGTTTCTCTGCTATGATAAGCTTCTTCGCGTAACGCGCTTCTACCTCACATCCCCTCATATCCAACGAGCAGAGTATTAGGAATCACGCTTTCTCCAGGAGCGGAAAAATTATTCTCACCTCCGATCGACTTTTCAAAAGTCATTATCAGTTCGAGTAGGAAAGAGAAACGCCCCAATAACGCAAGTGTCGTTTTGAGAATTTGGTACTTCCCCGTTTCCATACCAATCACGAACGAAACTACTACCCCTTTTTCAAGCGCCATATATGACGGTCTAGGTTCAGAACGTGTGAGGCGGCTAGCTCTCAGAAGCCTCGTGGCCTGTCCACCAGCAAGGTGGAGATACCGGAATTCGTGAGGGAGTTCGAAAAATTAATTTCCCTTTCCATAGCATGACGACGCAAGGAAATGGTGATGACGGATTAAGCGCAACAAGACTGAGATTCTTAACAGTTATCACTAAGGCCAAACGACAGCCAAAATGTTACTGACTGCTGTACAGTTCAAAAACAACGAATAATACCACTGGAATTCCTGACGCTAGTATGATTGATGATACCAATAAATATGATTTGCTTCCGAACTTAATCTCCGATAAAACAATATCTTTACAGACCTTCGGAAAAATCTACAAGAGATAGTAGCAATAGTAACGATATAGTCTGTTGTTACCTGGCAGTTGTAAATTGTGGTTGACGACTGTTTATTGTATTCCGATAGCAACAATAAATATCTTTTGACTCAGGAATGCTTACAAATTTATCTTTTATCCCTTTGAAAGAATTTGTTATAACCTTTACAGGTAATGAAAAAAATGACTTAGTATCCGAATAACTTTATACACCACTGTATACAAAAATTTCCTAAAGTACAATCTGTCCTTCTCAGGACTTTTTCTCTGCCACCAAGTACGTCACTATCTATCGATACAAGTATGTACGCAAACACAGCATCAAGTTAATTGGCTCTACCATCAAAACCTTCTCCCACCTGAAATTATGACACAATGACGCTAAGTCCAATTCAGATAAACGAAACACCCATTCTACTAATTATGGGCATGGAAAATGTTCTCGTGACACAATGGATTGAGAGTCTACTTTGAACAAAGGATAAACAATATAACATTATACAATATGATTTTACTGCTTTCAACAGTAATGTTAAGGTATATTTATGATACAACTAGTATATATGAAACAACAATATATTATGTGGCAAATTCTGGCTAACATGTACTAATGTTTTTACTCTGTATATCTACATGGTTTTGCTTTAGAACGTATTAATATATCAGGCCTGTATGACTACGAATAAAATATTTTTACTAAGATCAGATTCTTAAAATTCAGTCTAGAATATTGAATGGTGAACAGGAATATTCTTATTTGGTTTTGGACTTCTTTTCCCTACTTGTTTTGAGAGAATCTTACTAATAGAACGACAATAATACGTATTTAATGTTCGTTTTCTTAGAAAGCCGACCCAGAGCGCTCCGCCTATCGCTTGCTGAATCAATTGTTCGTGAAGCGATATGAAAATTATGATTTTCTGTAAAAATCCTGTGTAGCTTTATATTAACTCAAATCAAAAATTTTGCGTCTGCATGCGGAGACAGTTCGGACAACCAACAATATTTAATTATCTGTTCAATATCTTAACCAGAAATTATAAACAACCTCGATTATTATGTTCCACACGCTCGTTCGATCTTACTTGTAATCTGCAACGAGCAATTAATATTGGCTACCTTAACTAAGAACAACATATTTATATATTTTATTCTTTTCTTTGAGGTTAAATATTCTCGTGCTTAAAAATGTTTCTTGTGAAAATAGTTACCAATGTATGAATATGAACAAACATCTTACTCCTACGAGAAGTCCTTTCTTTATAATTCATTGATTACGATCTGATGGTACACTTTAATCGCAAACACTAAATATTGCAAAACAGCCTAAATCAATATGAGTAAAATATATTACACAAAACACGGTTATGCTAGACCTAATTTATACGAATATGAACTGTACTATAATTGAGTAAGTATTTTAATTGTTTAGTAACGATTCAAAAAATATTCACGATTCCACACGATTTTAACAATATCAAAAAGTCCGAAATTCCTTCCCTGGAAAGTCTAAAGTTCGGTTAATGCTAGAAAGTACTCCTAAAAACGGTCTTCTTTATCATTATTCCAGGCGACGATTTTTTATCTTTCCGCGGCGAAAACTTCCTAAGTAACCGTCCGTAGAACATCCACAAAAGTTTTACGCTCTCTACAGAATGCTGCAATATTTACTTGCATGGCAAAGGAATTGTGTCGTTTTAATATACTGAAATCCGCAACAAAGGTTAAAACGTTTTAATTTCTGCTACTTGTATTGTCGCTGCGTTTCGACAAAAATGTAGGGTGTTCGAACTTTTAATCAAATAGTAAGATATAATTGAGATTGCACCACTGTCTTCGGTCACAACACGAGATTTAATCTAACTTTAAGTGGAAAGGGCCAATTTCCAAAGTTGGCAACCATGATAGTTAACAGGTAACTTCTCAGGATTGTTACTAACTATCATCTAGAAGCTAACTAAGGCAAAATATTTCAAATATCTGTCATAGTTCCAGAAGCGGAGGAATTTAAATGACCCAATCTCAAAATATAGCATTGCAATGTCCCAAGGCACTACACTTCTCAACATCCAATGACGTATCATTAAATGCTTAGATCATGCAATATCTTAAGTCAACATCCAACTCAAAATCCTTGATGAACTTTAGTTGAAGTTAAACCATTTAGTTGAGGTTCAATGAACTTTACAGTTGACCTCCAGTAACAAAAGGTTTAATACTAGAAAACCAACAGGAAACGCGACCAGTAACAAAGGTTTTAATACTGGAAAACCAGCAGGAAACGCGAAAACGAGTGTGTAATAAGACCAAAAGGGTCTAGGACAAAAGATTGGGTCGTCAGTAGCAAAAGCTCAGTGTAACAGAAACTTTCCATTTTACAACTGCACACAGGATACAGCTTGTCAGGGATCGAGCGAAATAAATAACCTCGGTAGCTAACGGCAGAAAATAAAGGCAGTGTGTGTGATCAACAAACTAAGCTACGAGAAAAAGGATTTATCTAACCAAAGCTCTAAACAAGCCATCGAACAATAGCTTATCCTTGACAATATAGTGATTTCAGTAAAGTATAACAAAAGAAATGCTTCTCAACACAGAGAATTACGAGTTACTGGATATTCTGGATCAAGACCATAGGTTGGGAATCAGTAAGGACTCTCATATATCTCCCTGGTATTTTCCATACACCAACATCTTAAAGCACTAGAGGTGAACCACTATCATAGCTCTATCATGCAGTCATAAACAAACAGCGGTCATTCATCTGGATAACATCCTACATTTAACTCATATTTCTCACATTCTCCAAAGTATCTACAGAATGGACAAATAATCTACAATAATAAGAGGGACAGTCGAGGTCACCTTCCTTCGAAACATTCAGCCACAATTATTCAATAAGCACTTCAATTAACTTAATAATAAAATAATCGAAGACAACACGGATCATAACGACGTCTAGTAAATATTCTTGGTCCATTAATATTCAAATATCTCAGTACAATACGAATCAAAACATGATTCCTCCACTCTCAATGAATTTTTGATACACATAGATCATTCCTAATGTTAACCAGACATTTGACACTGGTCAATTGACCCTGCATGACAATGCCATGACAATAACAAATGAAAATATTTAGCTTGAATCTCTCTCTCATCATCATCTCTCTTATAATATTTGAAACGCAATATACTTCACTGGCGAAAGGAGAAAGTAATGAATAAAACAGAGCTCTTACATGAGAAAGAGGCAAAAGAACGCATAACATATCAACAATAATCAGAATTCGTCAATAATCAGTATGCCATATGATTAACAAGGGACACTTCCAACTAAACAATTCCACTCCACCTAACCTAAGAAATGAGGTTACCATAGATCGGAAAAGGGATGGACATATAAATTAACTTGTCATAGAAAAGCTAAAGCAGCAATCTTTCAACTTAACACCTCATGAAATAAATAATTAAATTCAGAATCTTATAATTGTATGGGGGCAGTAAACTATACTAGAACCCTTCGGTCAACAAATACCTCCCGGACGTTACCCTTGCTTTCCAGGACACGAATAGTCAAGACAGACGATTTCTACGCAAACGACGTTATTACATTACGGATGAATATTTTTAAAGAGTAGAATTCATTATGCAACGAACTAACTGTAGCAAATTCTTAAAATTAAGCACTCTATATTTCACCTTCATTGTTATTTTCCAAGGGCATGAATTAAACTTGACGGTTCAATTTACTTTTTATTAACGTAGCCAAAATTCTGATATACACTTCAAAACAAAATAAATTCGTAACAGAATATAAAGTTCGAAAAAGCAGTTTTATAAATAAAATTGTTGACTAGACTTTTTCATCAATTCACAATTAAATTGAGCAATAGCATCTTAGGTTTTGTTTTCACGTGAACTTTTGGTACTGAATTTCAAAATAGAAACACCGATCTGGTTCCAGCAATGTTAACACCTTATTATGGATACAATAGAAAATTCAAAACCTTGTTCATATTCAATTAAGTGGAACTGAAATACACATACTGTACTCTGGGCTTCATTAAGTAATAGGATAGCATCAAGTAATTGAAACTTCACAGGAAATAATGCATAGTTGTCAGAACCCGAAAGTTGAGTACAAGGTCAATTAATTCAATTAAATCTCATACACTAGACCTCAATGCTGAACGAAATTTACACATAAGCACCAAAACAACCTAATCATTTATACGAAGTAAAATTTATAGCCCAAAATTAACATTTGAACATAGAATTTCTTGTACGTGAACACAAAGAAAATATAGTTAAATTTTTGACCTAATATTTACTTAACAAAGCTTCATGACTCGGAAACAATTAACAGACCAAGGCACAACTTAGTACATATGGAAAACACATTTCGAAAGAAGGGTACTTCAGTATTTGTACTCCACAATTTAGCTTGATACGTACATACTACTTCTTGAGGAGAAGGATTTATCATTTTTAAAGGTATGAATCTACGAATTCTGATTTGAAAGGTGAAAGTTTAATTCACAACCGACTTTGCGTGGACATAATAATTAGAAAAAAAAAACAATTAAGGTTATTAGCAAATGGCTTACTAAAAAGGACATGACTTGCAGTACTTCATACTAGTACTAAAAATGTGATGCTTTAGCGGAAACTAGACCGTAAATATATATGTAACCATAGTATAACATAAAACAAGTAAATTTATTCATAGTTTGGATAATTTCTTCTTGGTCTTGATGCAAAATCCTCCACCCAAAAGGTATACCAAAAGGACGAACGAGAGGTTTACTCAGAATTCATATTCCAAAAATATAAACCAACTGAAACATTCATTAATATCTTCAAAATTTAAAAGGTCACGAAATCTTGACACCTAAACTTCTCCCATTGAACCAAAAATTCATTTCCAGACTAAGACGTAGTTCAGAAACACAATACGGAAGTTCCCTGTCAAGCCTAGTGGCTAAACAATTCTTATTGAACTAATATCATAGGAAAATGGAAAATCATCTTTAAAGAAAAACGTGGTTTAAAGTCTGAGTGTACGAAAGTTCTCTACCAAGCAGTATTTGACTTTAAATATTATCTTCACACTTCCACTGGGTGTTCTATTAAGTATAGAAAACTAACCTATATTCTGTCAAGAAAGTACCTATATTCTGTCAAGGAATTGGTCAATAAAACACAGCAAACGACTAAAAGATTGAGAGTCACACAAAGAGCAATGGAGAGGTGCGTGCTAGGAATAACCAGGAGGGACAGGAAGAGAAATGAATGGATTCGCGCACAAACAAAGGTAGAGGATGTAATCAAGACTGCGAAGAAGATGAAGTGGATATGGGCCGGTCACATAGCTAGACGAACAGATGGAAGGTGGACGACAAGTGTACTACAGTGGATTCCTAGAGAAAAGAAACGACCGAGACGACGTCCAAATGTAAGATTGGTAGATGAAATCAAGCGTTTTTCAGGAGCTACATGGATGAGGATATCAGCAGACCGAGATATGTGGGAAGGGCGAGGGCTTCATCCGGCAGTGGATAGAAAACGGCTGAATATGATGATGATACATTATTCATCTAAATTTATTGTATCGCCTTCAAAGTAGGCCCCTTCCGAAATAATACACTTATGCTAACGAATAATCCAATCATCAAAACATTTTTGAAACGCATTTTCCGGAATCGACTTCAGTACTCGCCGCGAATTGTCTTTGATGTCTGCTATCGACTGAGAACGGGTGCCTCGAAGTGGTAATTTGAGTTTTGGAAAGAGAAAAAAGTCGGCCGGAGCAATATCAGGGGAATACGGTGGTTGTTCGATAAGATTTGTTGAGTTTTTGGCCAGAAATTCGTTCACAATGATAGCCTTGTGAGATGGTGCGTTATCGTGGTGCACAATCCATGAGTTTTCTTTCCACAAATCTGGTCTTTTTCGACGAATTCGCTCTCTCAAACGCCGCATAACGCTCAGATAATATTCTTTATTTACTGTCTCATCTTCTGGCAAGAATTCCGATTGCACAACACCGCGATAATCGAAAAAAACTGTCAACATCACCTTCACTTTTGATCGACTTTGACGTGCTTTTTTCGGTTTCGGCTCAGTTGCGAGGCGCCATTCCGAAGCTTGTTGACTGGTTTGCATGTCGTCTCATCACCAGTTACAATGCGTTTTATGAATGTGGGGGGTCGGAATTGACTCGTTCTTGCATGTCTTCAGCGACCCTTACACGATTGAGTTTCTGCAGAAAATTAAGGTCTTTCGGCACTAGTCGAGCGGCAACGTGTTTCATGCCCAAACAATCGTTTAAAATGGTACGAATTGATTCGTGAGACACAGAAATTTCAGCGGCTATCTCTCTCAGACGTAAACGACGATTTTCAGTCACCATTTCCTTTACTTCAGCGATGTTAAGTTCAGTTGAAGACGTTGATGGTTGACCTGAGCGAGGCAAATCTTCCACCACATCTCGACCGCTTTTGAATGCACTGCACCACTCATACGCACCTGTTTTTGATAAAGTCGATTCACCGTAAGCCTTATGTAACATTTTCAGCGCTTCGGCACACGAAATTCCATTTGCAATGCAAAATTTAAAACAGATTCTTTGTTCGATATTTTTATCCATTGTAAATATGCACACACACCCTTGAGATGAACTGACAAATGGAGCACTGTAAACAAACTAAATGACAGATGGCGCTCAAACTGCGCGTGAGCATAGAGGGCAGTTGTGCTAACGTAGCGACAAGAAGAATTTCAACACTCCCTTTAAGTGGGCTTTGTAAATGTACAATGCCCGGTACTTTTTTGACAGAATGTATATACTTTAAGTGTGCTTTTTATAGTGGATAAGCCGTTTCTGGACTAAATCGGCGAAATTTTTAATGGTACTCGAAATTTTCGGCCATAACGCAGCCAACCCCACTTTCGTGTGTCTTCAGAATCAACCCCAACCAACAGCAGCGCAGGAAAAACATAATCTCCTGCTCAAAAGCTGGCGTACTTACAAGTACAGAACGAAAATATCTCTATACGAGGAGAACTAAAATCTTATAATACAGGAAAATGTCCCTTTTCTAAAGATTAATAACTTAAAGTATTTATTAAATGAAATATATTCTTATTAATATTTAAGTAGGATACGTCAACACCACTCGCAGCGAAAATAGCGACATCTAACAAAACTAATGTTATATCGAATTAACATTTTCCTCAATAGATGGTACTCTTACAAACATAAGTACTCAGTAACAAAACACAACAAAACCAGAAACACAGGGATAAACAGTGTTGCAAGAACTCAATAGAACGAAACACCAAGTTAAACACCTCTAGTACTGATACAGTACAATATTTTATGGGATATACACTAAGCTTTTCGGCAATAGAATCTCTTTTACACAATAAATGAAATAAATATACCAGAACATAGTTATTAAACAACATAAATACCAAAAAGCAACTTTCTTCATACTATTAACGTAGACGCTAAGGCAATACTAAGTTCCAATTCCAGGGTAAAACTACATGGTTCTAAATAAGGAAATTTTATTTATCTTTTTGAATTCTGGGATAAATAATTGGCTAAATGTACACTCCGTTTATATTATAGTTATGGTATTACTCACTTGTCAGTTAATTATTGTTTTCATAAAAAAATCTGTGTAAAATTTTAGTCATTGCACCAACTATGTACTCAATATTTATCTAACCTTATTATAAGTGATATTTTCAAAGTTAAAAGGAAATTCAAATTTTAAACATTAATTTTTATTCACAAGCCATATTCGTATCAAGGGTTCTACATAAACATGCGTAGAGTTTGACTTAAAAATTTGAAATGACTTTCAACAAAATTTAGTATCTTGAGAAGTGTTAACATTGGAAATAGAAACAGAAATGTCAAAAGCTTGTATTTTTAACAGTTTGTAGGTCTTTTGAGGCAGAAGAAATCTTCGAAAGTACTCAGGAACGGGAACTTAGAAGACACGGTGTTGTTAAGGAGAACGTGGGATTCTAATTCATGGCTTTCATAATAACTTTTAACATCTCATATGCAGACTGAGAAGTTGTAAACATTTAAGCAATCGTAAATAGTATGTGAATTACACTGAAAATCAAAGTACACTTAAAGTGCACAATATGTTTCAGTTTTACCACGTTTTAGAGCATAATATATGAACTTTTCGTGAAATTAATATGAACCACACCACATTTTTAGTGCACAAAACGTGAACTTCTGGTGTGTTGATACCCAATTCATGCACTCACTTAATAGTGACAAATATACTAAAAATGATCTGAAAACGAACTCTAGCTAATGTGAACTAAGGTAAATATGAACTTAATGTGTAAAAATTATGCAGTGAGTGAGAAGGCAATAAAAACACACAAAAATTAACATTTTTAGTAGGCTCACATCAAGTTCACATACGTTCATATAAAAGTCCAATTTTGGTGAAGTTTTTATGTGTTTTTTGTGCCAGGAGATTTTCAGTTTACATACTGTTTAAAGTTGTGTTTTTGCTAAATTTAAGAGTATTGATCGAAAAAAAATAACATGAATATGTGCTAATATGAAAATAACTCGAGTAACAACGACTAATGTATACTCTGCACACAGAAACAAATATATATGCAACGTACGTTGGCTGACTAGACAAAGTGACAAGTGTATATACAGGTATACCATTGACTGGTTTTTATTATTGGCATTGAGTATTATAAAAAATATTGGACATTGAAAAGCAAAAATAAACAACCATCAGAGCAATGGTAACCACTACCCAATGCACATACGTATATACTTGATGGCTATGCAAATGATAAAAGTGACAGAATTTACATTTTTAACAAACATAAATCGTTAGCTAGCTTAAATTGATGCTTTGGTTGTTTAATACTGAAATAACTGATTCACTAGTTAAGAACGTACTCCATGTTTTTCAAACCAAGGGATTTGCTCAGGCGACTTTCTGTGACCTAAGTAAAGCTTTTGACTGTGTAGATCATAAGCTCCTGTTAGAAAAGTTATTTCATTACCGTATATGCAAGGTTGCCCTTAAGATGTTTGAGACATATTTGAATGATCGCAGGCAAATAGTGTCTGTTGGAGGACAGCAGTCCAACATAGAAAGAGTTTTATGTGGTGCTCCTCAAATTTCCGTATTGGGTTCTTTCCTCTTTCTTGTAATTATAAATGATTTACTTGCATGTATATTATCAACTTCAATTTTGTACGCAGATGACACAGTTTTTTAAAATTCTAACAACGACTTATGTTTTTGTAGTACGGCAATGTAGTTAAGTCTCTGACGGCATTAACTAATAATATGCTATCTCATGTTGCTATATGGTTTAGAGCAAACGGCTTTCTTCTAAATGATAGTAAGACGCAGCATATGTACTTTAGCCTCAGAACTATGCCCATAGAAAATTATGGCACCTTAAAATAGTTAGGAATCCTGATTGATAATCAATTGACACGGGGTTAACATGTTAAATATATTGCCAATAGGCTATCTAGAGTAATCTATCTCCTAACAAAGATCAAACTTTGTGTACCAGATAATTACGTGAGTACAAGGTATTTTGCATTTTTTCAGAGTATTGTGTCGTATGTAATATTACTATGGGGCAATAGTGCTTACATAAATGATATCCTACTACTGCAAAATAAACCTGTCCGGATAATCTCTGATTCAAAATGTACTTAGCATTGCAAACCTATTTTTATTAAATTAAGAGTTTTGACTATAGTAAATTTGTACATTTTCATGGTTTTGTTGTATACTCAAAAACAGCTTCCTACATTACAATGTAGAAACAATATACATTGTTATAATACAAGGAATAATAATTTACTTGATGTCCCATTCAACAGATTAACAAAATGTTCGAAAAGCTATGAAAACGTAAGGTACAAACTCTATAATAAATTACCACAGGAATTTAAGAACTTACCAGATATTATGCTTAAAAAGAAACTATATAACTGGTTAATAATTGTGCTATTCTACTCCATAAATGAATACTTTGAGAAACTTAGTTCAGAGAAAATGTAAATTTCTTATTGTAATTCAGTGCACTAT
>JAGDQP010021040.1:0-32335 GCA_022664845.1 Lepisma saccharinum | reverse complement strand
ATATTGTCCTAAATGTTAAAATTCGTACTTATAGGAATACCGGAATATAAAATTTGAATTCATTCAAACTAATCCCACAATCCTTAGAGATTAATAAAAAAAAGAAGAAGAAAAAAAAACAACAACAACTCCTACGTACCTCAAATACAGTCTTCGCAGCGTAACCTTGAACATCGTCTCTGTTTATTACAATTTGAATAACCCTATACCACACTTCTTCCGATACGTAATCTCCAGCTATCCTTATGAGGTTCAATATCACGTCTACATACCACGTGTAGTCTGTAGCATATTTCTCAGCCAAGATGGCAACTTTCAAAACCTATGAAAAATACAATAAATATTACACAATGTAACAGAACAAATGATTACACAATTATAATGTAAGCAAAGTCATATATCAGTAAGGTACAGCATGGAAGTCATATACGGTGATTATGAAGTCGCACTTAAGACTTACTTCACCATTTTACAGTAAATAATGGTCTCTGTATTAGAATTGTTACGTACGTTTCAGCTACACTGTAGGATACTCCTGTATATCTACGTCTTTTTGGTTGTACATAAATCTAAATTATGTAAACCAATCTATTTGAACTACTCAGAATTGAAGGGCTTAGTGGAAAAGGGGTAATGGAGTCTGCTGAAATGGAGTTCGCTGTGCAATATGTAAGCTAACACCATCTGCTATCTAATAGCGGAACGACCAGACTGTTATCTATCACGAATTTAACATCATAATTATTTTAATACTGTATGCGAGGAGTAAGAGTAATCCATACAAAACATTAAATAACTCAAGAACTATATTTCTGCGTGATACTCCACCTTTTCCACTAAGGCCTTCAATCCTTTTACTTTGCTTGTTACTATATTTAGTTATCTTTTTAGGTTTCATTTTAGACTAGTTTTAAAGCATCAACGGAAGAGTATACCAACGACCAAAACAGTAATTATTTTTTTTATCTCCCGGATATTCATAGAGAATTAGATGCGATAATTTACGTATGTTCTCTATAACCGATAACCACCATCTTCTTTATACAATGCAATCTGTTACATGAATTCAGAGACAAACAACAAAATCAAACTAAAAAAAATAGAATGTCAACATGTAGACGGGTTATTTGATTTTGCAGAAAACTTCAATAATTCGTAGAAGCTTTTGCTTTTAGTCAGATGTTCAACGTACAACTAACGTATGTTAGACATGACTTGCCGGGGTGAAGACTAAGGGTGAAAAGGTAAAGAAATTTAGTGGAAGTAAGAAGTAGTTTCGGAGCTAGAAGCTTCCAAATACTTCGAAGGAATAACAAATAAAAGGATGTATGTATTTGAGCGAAGCTTATGATTGAAGACTAGTTTAGAGCGGACTTCTACGCTCCATTAGCTGATAATGGAATTCTTACATGAGGAATCTTCATTATGCTGAAATCCCTTAATCGTTAAACTTGCGTTAAAGACAAATCTTCAGTACAACTTAAATTGTGATTTGCTAAGTCAACATGTCTCACGACATTACATGTCGAGCTATTTGGCTGCCTCTAGCTAAAAAAATTAAGCAGGTTTTTAAATTGCTTCATTGAAACTTTTCTTTTCTTGTCTCGGTGACATGAATTCATTCCCCACTGTATGACAATTACTTGTAAACACCCTGTATATAAACTTACCTTCAACTAGACTCTTCTTTCTCGCTCCCATCGTATTGCACAATAATATGGCGAGAGTAAACACTGCTAGGCTTTATCAGTAAGAAAGGAAGGGTAAAATGTTTACTATCGCCGTATTACTCTGCGATACGATGTGAACAAGAAGAGCTAAGTTGAAGGTAAGTGTAAAATTTGGTCCTCCCCACGTAAATTCACATTTGACCCTGTATATACTGCAATAATGACGGACAAATTTCGACTACATTAACTACAGATGCCTGAAGACCATAAATATTCAAACATTTGTGACATTTTCAAAAAAGACGAAACCGTAACGTAAAAAGAACCGCAAATACAAGATATGTGCAAGAGATATATTTGGGTGTAATCGTAGTGTGATCAGGCTAGATACATAAATTGGAAGGTGACATTTTAGGTAAATTACTATTTTTGGTGTAGATTTTTTAACTTCATGCTTCAATGAAGCATCTAAGAAAGGAAATCACATTTTATTTCAATTGCTCCTGTCACAGTTCAAAAGCGCTGTTTGGAAATTGTACATTTCTTGGACTGATAATGTGTGGCAAAAATCTTTGTGTAATGGTAATGGTGAAAAAATTATGTCTATGGTTTGTGCTCGCAAGTGTTTGGATAATTGGAACTTCAGACTGGCTATTTTGGAATCTCGACGTGCTCTTTAACTCTGCTCCTAAGATTCCTTTTAGTCATTCCCAAGTACGTATTGTTACATTCACAGGAAATTCTATAACCCCTCGAAGATTCAAACTGATCCGTGAAATATCTTTGAATTTAATTAATGATTTATCTATCGTCTTGGAAAGACATAATGCTGAAAGTTGAATTCAGTTAGTCAATATATGATTCTAGGCAACCTGACGTAAATATTTTTGTTTTGTAAGTTCGGTTCCTTTTGGCGTTCTGTAACATTTTTCTTACTGATTCCTACCAATCATGTAACATTTTGTTGTATCCATCTCTTGTACCGGTAGGAATAATGAAATCTAGTTGTTTGTCAAGATCAGCTTTAATTCGTAGGCTGAAATAAAAGATTTTTGCCACACATTTGCCCTGGTAGTGTAAGAATGACTATAATACTGAATGTATGTTGAAGATTCCTGCAAAGGGGTTTTCTGTATGTAGTGTTTTGGAATTTGTTGTTTCTCTTGATAGTCAAATCCATGAAATTGATAACACAGTTATTTTCTTTCTTGATGGTACACAGAACAGCTACGAGGGGCCACGGTGATTCAGTTGGTAGAGCGCTCACCTCTGGTGCTAGGATTCATCGGATTGTTCCCTGCTCATGCCATGTGGACTTTGTGGTGGACAAACACCGTGTGCGTGGGTTTTCTCGGGGTTCTCCCGTTTCCTCCCACTTTCTTCATTCCACCAATTCATCCCATCATCATCCATACGGCCTGAGCCATAGTTGCCTAAAGGTCTTAAAATCTTCTCGAGACTAATTATCCACAAAAAGCTTACTTTCAGACAGAAGCAAAATTTCCCCCCTTCCCCCAACACACATAAAAGCTATGATACGGACTAGCAGGAGTCAGTAAGAAAAGAAAATCAGTTACAAAACACCAAAACGAACAGGCCCCACAAAACGAAAATCTATTACGTCATTGTATTTCTTTGCTCGCAGCTAGAAATTTCATTACCTCTCCAAAATACGAAATATTTATAGATAAATCTTTTACTAATTTCTCGATTTCAGGGATCAATTAAAAACTTTGGGGAGTATGAAATTCTCTGTAAATTTAATACTCGTACCTGGGAATGCTTAAAAGGAATCTCAGGACCAGAATTAAAGAACATACTATGACATTCCGAAACAGCCAATATGATATACGGAATATCCGAACACTTTTAGAACACAAACCATAACATATTTTTTTCTGGTCAGATCCACACGTTGACAGGAGAGTTCAATTTAAATAATTTATTGAAAAAGAAAAACTTAAACTAACAAGGTTAAAAAATAAAATAAAAATGGAGCTATAAACCTGCACCACTTTATAGCAACCAAACCAAAATGTTACCTTGAAATTTACTTACCTGCCACACTGCGTCTACTCCCAAAGAGAGCTCTTTCACTCTTGTACATATTTTCTCGTAATTTCCATTCCTTTCTTTTGCTCTTTGCGGTTCCTTTTACGCGTATTTCTTTTTGGGGATGTCACAATTGTAACATAACAGGGTGTCCAGCGAGCAGTAACGTTAAAATTCCCTAACTTTTCCCGGTTTAAAAGACGAAAATTCCATTTTCCCAGATTGTCGACACATTAATTTAAGGGGAATGGTGAAAATAAAAAAGCTTCATTCTATCTTCCATACGTAAAGCAGCGTCAACGTATGAAAGAGCGTTGGTTAGGTTAAAAGTAAGAGTACAGACAATTTGTAGCTTGAACACTGATTCCTGCAAGCATGCGCAACATCTTTCTCTTACCCGCTCCATGGAACATCCACAAATTGAACCGAACACAGAAAAATCCCCAAATTCCCTGAGATTTCTCTGATTTAAAGGAATTTCCTTACTTTTCCATGATTTTTCCGTGACTTTTCCGGTTTTCCAGACTGCTGGACGCCCTGCGTAAGTATCGTAATAAAGTTACTATTATACATTCGAGATAACTTGGGACAGAGTTACGTAAGTACATAATATGAATTATACAGTCTCTTTGCGCAACATGCTTATATAGAAGTTACAATTCTTATACTTTACTTGTCGAACAGACTGGACAGATATATTTCATACTCACCATTTCTTCCCTTATTGAGTAGTCCGCGGTCTCTAAGTAATTAAGCATTTCTTGTACTATTTCTTCCGCATTACTCTTGTCACACATGGCATACAATAGATCAACGGCTTGCTGCCGCACGGAAACATCCTTTTCCATCTGTAAGAGAAAAAAAAATTAAACGATGCGAGACACTATCTTGTAAAAGTAATTACCTAACAGGGCAACACATTTCACAATTACAATATAAGGAACAAACGTAAACCTTGGTAACTTTACGATACTTCTCTAGTTCCTCGTCTGAATGCATAAATTTCATTACTGTAGAGTAAGGAGGTGGGATACAAATGGCCTAAATCTATGTGCACATAAATAGTATCACAACATTCACGGAATAAAACCATGACAGGATCTGAGCCCAAGTCAATCTTCCCCAACAATTAGCAGGCAGCAAACGCTTAATGAAAGTATATAAACATGACCAGTTTTACACTAAGTATTATAACTACCTTATCTACACTGGATAGATAGAAGCATGTAAGTGCAATTTTGGTCACAAAGTGATCAATGCAGTTTAGTACACTTCGGAAGGTCTCAAGTAATGGTTGCTCGATTCTGGCTGAACACGTGTTAACAATGTACGTACGTCTATTATGTAGTATGTCCATATAGTTTGTGCATGAAAGTAAGTAATTTTTTGTTTTCTGGAAAACAAGGATTTGTGTCTTACGAGTTTCTAGTTCTCGGGTACACATATAAAGTTCTATATTAATATACCATTTTTGCAGGATTCTCTTCCAATAGAATTTCAAGGAAAATAATTTGTAATGTACTTATGTCGTATACCTCTGAACTAAAGATGCCTTTGTTCTGCCTTCCACTCGACTTCTCTTACAGCTTTGTTAAGCTTCCTAGAATTATAGCTTTAAGACAAAATACAATTACAGCTTTACGAGCTGAGGGAATATATCTCGTTCGGATGCTTCGAAGTCAATGCATATTGTTCACCACTTTTGTGAAACGCCCAAGGGAACTTCTATTTAACTCAAGTTGCATTTCTGGGCTGTACTGGTGTCTCGGATCTAAACCTGTCCTTCCCTCGGTAAAAACAGATTGTAAAGGGATATGGATTGTCTGACATTGGCTTGGTGGGACTGAGACATTCAAATAATCGGTTACAATGATGGGCACATAAAGAGTTTGAACCAATGCTGGCATCTCACTGTCGATTTCTGTTCACCATTACACTGCGGGAAATGGGTTTTAATACGAATTTTCGTCACAGAATATGTTCTACAAATCCCCAGTAAATGCTACCGAAATCACTAATAGAGGTAATTAAACAGTCACCTATGGGACGTTTGCACGTCACTCGCAGTTAAAAAATAGAGGTCTGTAGTGTGTAATCAGGTCTCATACAACAAAATACATTGGACAAAAGACAAACGCGTAAAAATATAAACATGAAAATCAAGCCCAAAAGAAGACTTCGCTTTCGCTATGTGGCATCTTTCGATATTATTTCTCTCTCTCTCTCTCTCTTTTTTTAACTTGACCTATCATATTTCTGGAAGTTAGAAGATGGCTGAAATTCAAACGTGTTTCAAGGTAACTAACTTCTATTATTATCAAACCCGTCAACAGTTTAGATTTACTTGCGTGTTTCAATCTCCATGGCGTCAGTGTAGAGCAAAATAACTAAACTGACATTATTTTCCTCTACGCTGACGCCACGGAGGACGAAACACGTAAGTAAATATTTACTTCACAACTTTCTTGCTCACTATGCTTATTTACTGTACCTTATATTGTTATTTACAGTACTACTTCTTACCTTCATAGAGAGTATTACTACTTCCTGATGCTTCTTTACAGCTTCATGAGAAAATTCTGATGTCGCAAGAAGACACATAGATTCCAAAGCCAGGTACCTTAAGTTTGTTTCTCTATTTGAAAGGAACTGACCCAATTGGTTACACGCCCTAACCAACAAATTTGGTTCACTGGAAGAAAGAAAGCAAACAATTATATACTCATCACAGCTGCTAATATAGACAGACTTTACTACTAAACTAGGGTTACCATATTTCAAAAATGAAAATTCGGGACGCAAATAATTTACGAAAATCTTTTGGAAATGTGCAAAAAAAAAAAAAAGGGGGGGGGGTAAACACTTTTATTATCTTCTTGCATTAGATATATTTGCTTGTCGAGAAACACAGCCATTGTTGCATAAAATTAACTTGTCAATAAAAATAAAACATTCTTTCCACCTTGTAAATTTCTGTTTTTGAACATTCCCCATTCTTGCGTGTCCGGTTTTATTAAACTTGGCGTCCTTATGGTCAGTGGAAAGTTATCAAGAAATTTAGTCAATGGTTCAAAATAGTTCTGAAGCAAGAGGCAGACGGAAACTGAATAATACAAACAATAATAATTATTGAGAAGCAAAACGTTTAGTCCTTGGTGTAAATGAAACAGGCGTTTTGATAGTTGAATCGTAAACTTCATTAAATCCATGTTCTATGCAGTGAAGGTTTCTTTTAAGATTTTGAACTACCGTACTCATAAATTGAAGAGAGTATAACCATGTGTAAAGAAAGGAAACAGTTTTTCCTTCGTCCCAACATTCACAAAACAGTAAAACACAAAATTGTAGTGTATGCAAGTGTCAGGGTGGTAAGATGTACAAATATTAGCACAATTTGCGAAACTTCCTACATTTACATATCTACTCGTGTATACACATGTACACAGCATCACTTACAATTAAAAAAACGCACGAATATATTCAATTAAGCTTCCTCAACGCTTAACGGCGCTATCAGAAATTTAGCGAAAAGTTTCGCAGATTTGACAACAACATTCCTAAGGGCTGATATTTAGGTAAGTTTGATAATTATTTACTTTTCGTAAAATTTTATTGTTATAATAATTATTTCATTAACTTTAGAATAATTACTAATATTATTTATTTCGAAAGATAAGCTGTGTTGCATAATGTGCAGCACAAAAGAAAATCTTATATGCGGCAATTTAAGAACATATGAAAACTATCGCCCTCAAAATAAAGGAGCCCTTTCAACGAAAACACTTTTTACAATCCAGAAAATACTATCAATTTTGGGCAACGTTATCTACTACTATTTGCTTTTTCCAATCAAATATATTTAACTAAAAATAATTGTTCTTTCTTTGGTGTGGTAATAAAGTCCCTCGGTGGGATATATTTTCACTACGAGTACATAGTGAAAATATAATACGTAGCAGCAAGCGACTTTATTACCACACCACAGTAAGTATAAATATTTTTACTTATTATGTAATCCCTATACGCACTAATATGAATATTTTCAAATACACGTAATACTTTACAAAAAAAAAAAAAAAAAGCTTCATAAAAGGTATGTTTCATTTGTACCTTTTTCAAATATATACATGGACAGGCATAGTGTCAAAACAACAACTTACGTATCATTATGAATGATAAGACTAATGGCTTCGAATAAAACAGCATTTTTCGCATTTGAATGTTGCACCTTTTTTGATTTGGGAGGTTCCTGTGCTTTGTTGAGTATTGTTTCTAGGCATTCGTTTAATCTCCCTCTAACACCGGGATCTTCTGGAAGAAATATAGAAATTACCAACTAAAATATATATTAATATTTTTAATGATGAATACAGCTTACATTAATATTTAAGCGGTACAATACACAGAGAACAGTTGTAAACTTAATATTTCAAAAGCATGGCTTAGTATTCACTTACAAACACAGAACTACTCACATCTTTAGTAAGTATGACTACCAGATGGAAAAATAGAAAGGAAGGACGAAAGATTAAAATGACAAAGGAAGATTTTTTTTTTAAAAAAAAGGAGTGAAAATGTAACGATTATCGATTAATGTAAGGATCTACCGTATGAAATAAGGATCCTCCTACTTATGACGTAATCCGTGCATTAAATTTTTGTTAACCCTCGTACAAATATTTCTCTCATCTCAGACGTTTCGGTATGTTACCGGTTATTCATGGATTACCTGGAGCAGGGTTATTATTCTCAAGACAATATTTTCCAGAATGAGTGGAAATATCTTGAAACGTACTTTACTGGCTACGATGATTTAAATTTTCACCTCGAGTTCTAGAGGACAAGACACTCAAGGAGAGTCAATCCTAAACGAGAATGAAAAGTGTACGAATATAATAGGACAACATACTCAATTTAATAGTTGATCCTAATGGGCTACTAGTATTACGTCACATTTGGAAGGTTGCCATGGTAACCCGCCATGCAACAGTCTAAACCAGCAGGTGTTTAGCAGTAAGTTTGTGGTGTTACTTTGATTCTAGTTATGTGATTTGTGCAACATTGTCAAATTTGTCATTACAATGAAAGAGACGTGTCGCTTTTTTCTGCTTCCAAAGGACGAAAAACAGAAAAGGCAGTGGAAGAACCTCACGCAATGAAGTTGCTAATTTGGTTATAGTTACGAACACACATTCAACAAGATAAATACTAATGCTAAAACGAAACTTTTGTACCCCAAATACAACGGCGCGAATTGATATTGCAGGTAGTGTATTCAAGGAAAGGTTTAAATCGTAGATTTCGAAAAGGTAATTGTACTTTTGTAGGAGTTTCATAAAAACATAAATTACCGGAATAAAGATAGATTAGCTCACCACAACTTCATATATTTATTGTTCATACTAAATTGCATTTTCCCTCGAACGTTTATCAAATCGGTCGTATATAAGCAACAGTACATGACTGGAGTCCACAGCTTTTTTTCTCTTTTAATCAGTCTCCGCTCGTAACCGAAATAATTAACACTTCGAAAAAAATTAACAGCCATTACTTCCACAGCCGATTCTCTACCGCTTTGCCATCAAACTTACTGTTTGTTTACACTAAGCCTCCGCTGCTGGTATGGTAACCAACCGGATATGGCGTCAAGACTTTAGTCGCCCATAGTCATGCAATCGGGCCCGAACTAGATACGGCGCGATCCCTACCATTTGAACCCGACAGATCCGGTCGGGGGTTCGGCACCCACTTTCCTGGACGTATGGACCCGGCCCGATTTTCTGTCGGACTCAGACCGAGTTGGACGGTGTGGTTGTAAATTCGGGCAAAGCTGAGATCGGGATCGATTGCAGGCAATGTAGATTTAAAAAAGGAGACAGTATTATCCAGATAGTATGATGAGTGTATGTCGTCGAGCAATAAGAACAGGTTATAATATACAATTACAACAACCATTACACTAAAGCAGGAACTAGGAAACTTATAACACAAATGAATGTCTTCAAATATATTAGAGAAATGACTACTCAATGAATTATATAAAAAAAACGAACATTAAAATAATCACTGACAAACGAATTCAGTTAAGTGATTTTACTTAAATTTTCAACCACTCGCTAACAGTTACAAATATGAGATTTGAGCTGAAATGAAAGAATACTTATTACTTTGCAAAAATATATTTCGGTTACATAATCTTAAAAACTAATCGTACAAACTAGGTTTCAATTTCTTCATTTCCTCTAATTATTACCCAGTTGAGTTATTCGTAATACGCTTCAATACTTTTACGTAGATGAATTTACACAAATAGTAAGGCCATATAAAACTTCATACGGAAAACATTTTAATAAAATTATAAATTCCTGATACATAAAAAATAACGCTAATTCCATTCAAAATAAAAATAATTTGTTATTGCATCTACAGACCATGGAAGTCTTCTCAATCTATTTTGTTTGTAATTACCGGTCTGGAAACTGTATACACACGTATACTACTTGTAACATACTTAAAAAGAACTACAGCCTACCTGGAGGTGTGTAATTTTGTAGTAAACGTAGAAGTTTCACAGATAACCAAGGTGCAGGCACAAAATAATATGTGTAGTCTTGCAGATCCGTATAACTTGCCGTAACTATCTGTAAAGACCAACACAATTATTACTTCAATTAATTTTAAATGTAAAAAACACGTACAAACGAAGCCCATGTATCGAATTTTTACCTCTGTTTTGTTGTGTGTGTCAAAGCATAAACTGAAATACAGTATCTTTTAAATGTACACAGCTGCACTGAGAGCTGCTTTACAAGCAGCAACAGTTTGAGAGTTCTCTTCATACATTTCGACATAACGTCCACAAACACACAATTTTTGTACACGGAAAACACTTCCAAAGTAATAGTTTGAAACTTTTATTACGAGGTATTCAAAGCCTTCCATCCTTTAAATCTATTTTAAAGGTGAGAAATATCGTAAATTTGAAGGAAAACAGAAAAATAACTATGAAAATTTATGAAACGAACTAATCTATGTTTTTCCGTTTTTTTTTGTTTTCTTTTCAACCAAAAATCTATTAGTCTAGATAAAACTTTTCAAAATCTGAATTACTTCATTTTAATACATGATGATCATTAAAATTTTCGTACTAGCTTTCCGAAATGTTTAATCTTTTTTCATACACTTTATTTAAGAAAGTAAAAAAACTGCGTTGAGGAAGGACAATTTTAACTCTTGAGAGACCGGTACAAAGCAATGAAGAAAGAAGAAGAAACATATCTATTTGAAGAAACAAGAACTTATTGACTTCTGAGAACATTTTGTTTGCAAGCCTATTTTACTCCTCATGAGTTTGATCTTTCAGAATTAGCACACCTTTTGGGGTAATTGTAAAATTTCACACTCAATATTAAAATGCTTTACAGCTCAAGTAATTGTTATAGCTCGTTTCCTCACATCATGGGGACGGAGACCTATAAAGAGAAAGTACTCCTATATTTTAACAGAAGTCTTTTTTCAAGATAAAGAACTAGTATCTGAGGAATCGGCTTTGCCAAATGTCTCAGCCGAAGAGGCCAAAACATTAAGATTTTTGAAGGATGAAAGGGGTGAAGGGTCTGCATAGATATTGCAACAACTAATGATTCATTCTTCACTACGAGATATGAGAAGAAAATAATAGAAACGCTTGTCAAAATAGAAAGCATGTTCTGATTATCTAAAACAAAGGAGTGGGAAGACATGGTTTTAAAAGGATTACTCGTTGATACCTGTCAGCTTTCTTATCTCAAGTCACCATAATTTGAAGAAGAGAGCTATATCAACATCTCTAACTGGACGAAGAAAGTACGTGGTGAGTCCATCTGTCCCCCGACCCCCAAAAAAAAAAACGACAACAACTTTCATACTACTGCCGATCGTTAGTTTAATAAAGAGTACTTCTTCTATCATAAAGAATAACGTATCTAGTGCAAAAACAGAAAGATCTTGCAAAGAAACTTTCGTATGACGACACGAACTTTCGTTGTGAGACCAAACATGACACGGCGTGAACGAATTGAAAGGGAAGAGCGCAGGCTACTAAAACAGAAGCAGTAAACTTTGTTCTCGACACTTATACCTATCTATCTTCTGCACTTTACGATGTGGAAATCTCACGACTTCTACCTGTTTATGATTTTACATTTATTTAAGTTTATTTTACCTGAATTCGTAAGACATTTCTGTTTAATCTCCAATATCTTTCAAACGATGTGCTACTTTTTTCTTTAAATAATGTTATTACAGAAGACTATTCTAATACTATAACATGAAGGAGAAAAAGATGAAGTTTACATGGCGGGGGGAGGCAAAACTAGTGGGAACTTATGCGTTACAAGGACATACCGACAAAGACCTCAAAAGGCCACATGCGAATATACAACCCAAATAAAACCGATCCTTTTACTGACAAGTCCTGTCTCATATTCAACGCCCTGATAGGGAAGTACTTCGACAAATCGGAATGTTTTGTTTTGTCATACCTCCGTCTAGGGTGCCGAATTTTAGGATGACTTCATAACCCGAATTACTCAGCTGGCACATGCATCTACATATCCTTAAGAGACGCGAGAACCGAAAAAAGGAAGAAAGAAAGAAACTACTGATGAACCTTAGGTTACGTAAAAGTGACATTTAGGGTCAGTGCTACAATCGACCGCTAAACTTCTAGTCAGCACTAAGTTGAGGTCAACTTTCATTTTGTGTACTCTCATTGGCCAAAATCAGACTTGGCCTCAACTTAGCGCTGACTTGAAGTTTAGCGGTCGATTGTAGAACTGACCGTTAGAGTATTACCTATATTCCATTCAGTATCTTCATGATGGAAGCCAATCTGAACCTACTAAAGAGGTAACTTGTTTCCCAAACAAGTACATCTGGCTCAATTTTGAACTTAAAAGAGAGTTCTCAGGAACATTTGCTAAGTTAATATCGATATCCCTTCTTTACCCCTGTTGCTTTTATTAACCTTTCTAACCAACGATTTCGAGGAAAAGAGGTGAAGCTGTGAAATGTTAAAGAGCCTTCAGGAACACGAATAAATAAACGATGTTAAAATGATACTTTACTTACCCTGCTTAACCTGGAAACAGCCAAACTAACGCATCCTTTATATTCCTCAGGATTTTTCTTAACTAGAGCATCTATTAAGCTCGTTGCTGCCGTCACTACACCCATATGTTGATCATTTAATAAATGGATAATTCTCGATGTCCATTCACCGCTTGGAATGATTTCTTGTGATGTTCTAAAGAGTCGTAACAAGCAAAGGGCCGCTGACTGTTTTACGACATCCATTGTGTCCCTAAAAATAAGAAAAGATACAATTAACTTCTCAAATAACTTTACAGCAGATATAGAAAATAGAACAGAATAGATAAAAGGAAATACAATAGCATGTCTATCCTGAGTTCACCCTTTCAAAGTTCAATTCTTCAAGTGCACAAGCATTCGTAAGAAATACTACTATTACAACTAAAAAACTATATATATATATATAAAATGGAAAATCAAGAGAATGCAACGTGGTCTTGGAACGTTCCAAAACAGACATAACACAACTGAATGGACGCTTGAGTGAGACTGGCACGTGACATGTCCTTCCAACTGCTGGAAGTTATTAACCTCAAATACAGAGTTAAGAAGGATATTGCGACATAGTATTTTCCCGCACTGAAGTTCTATCCTTAGAGTTGCGCCCTTTATAAAACACTTTGTATTTACAAACTGGTTATTATGATCAGAATCCTTCGGAGAAAAATCTAACAAGAGAAGACCACCAAGCTCCAAACGAATATCGCACTGAAACTTTCACAGGTAGCAGGTGTGGACAGATAAAAACATGCTAAGTCCTAAGTTTTGCAGTGTGTCATCATAGCTCCCGAAAGATAAGAACACTCGATGTCATACATGACGCTACGGCCATACATATCCGTCTTTCATCTTTCTACACAGACCATTTATTCTTCTCGGCTTGTGGTCAGAATAAACAGATGGGGCCTTAGCGACCCTGTGGTTCGCAAAGGACGAAGTATATTTACATTTTGACGTGATACCACATTAAATCTAACAAATACTGCCAGCCTTTAGATGTATACATTCTCCGCCAGTAAAAATTGTTCGCCAGGCGCATCGACTTCTTTCGATATAATGACGAAAATGCGCTTTACTACACAACAAACCGAGCATTCACTAATTTATAGCCAGCTGAGTTCACCTGAATTCCGACCCATGTTGCAATATCCGTATACGCCTCTGGTTACCTGTCCACACAAATCCAGAAATGTCTTAGCCATCAACTACTACGGTGATTCATCATGTGAGAGTCATAGTTGTGTGGACAGGTTCATGACATGATCGTGGTGTTACGCCAACTTGTTCTTTCAATAATTTAGTTGTAACTCACAATTACCATTCTGTGGATTGACCAGTAACTGGTTGCCTGCCTGTTACTAATTGTTATAGTGCGTACACATCAACATGTGGAGGAACGACCACCCATTTTACTATTATTATTATTATTATTATTCATGGACATAAATTTAACGGTTGATGACAAAACTCCTTATAACTTCGGTTCTAAGTTACGAAATTTAGGACTCAGCATGTTTTCATGTGTTCACATGTGCTACAATTTATGACAGTTTCAATGAAATACTCGTCGGGAAGTTAACGGCCTTTTCTATTAGTTTTCCTTCTGCTCTGCAACACTGAGTGTCTCCTAAAATTATTCATAAATTAACTCTCCACGTAAATGACAAACGACTGAGAACGTAGTTTCCGAAGTTATGTTATTTCATGGTATTTTTTTTTTTTAGATTGTACTAAAAAATTAATGAAAATTACCCCGTCGATAACTTTTCTACCTTACCAAGAATTTCAGAGTTTTCTATTGTGTATTTTAATGAATATGGTACTCTACAATACACGACAGTTGCATTAAAATCGATCGTACTATTTAAGGTAAATTTAAATGATTATTACATAATTTCAGAAACCTTTTTCACTCACTATACAAGAAATTGTCTTCTGTGACCCGGCACCTAATAACATTGCCTCTACTCTTATGAACAAAGTTCGCCTCGAGAAGAAACGCTTTCCTTCATTACATTTAAAGACTCATGCTATTACCAGGATCAATAAATAAAAGAATTATCCCTGTGATATCTGCAAGAAAACTTGTGGCATTTAGAGGGTAAGGGAAACACGATGAATTCTTCTTAAACGACCACACAATTTTTTAAACAGTTTTTGCTTGTCCGTTAAAAGAAACTAATATTTTTTTTTTTTTAATTAAATAAAACATTCTGACCCCTACTGATTGCCTGTCTACTCATAAGAGAAAACTAAGTTCTAATTTTTGTAAGAAAAACTTAACAGAAGTTATTATATATATAATATATCCTCCCTTCGGGGAGAGGCCTCATCCACTATTGGATTGAATATGGCTGTGATTTATTATTATTATATATATAAAGGAACGTTTAATAACCGTGAGTTACAAAAAGAAGTCAGAACAGTCTATGCAGTATTAATATTCAACTTAAGGCGAATTTCAGGTTGCCACTGGCTCTTTCCGCAAGTCTTTACAAAAACGTCTTTTTTTGGTTGTTGTCGGTCCTAATCAGAGTGTCTATGGATTTTACTGGAATTGAATTGATTTCAAGGCCTTTAGGCATCTTAGGCTCAGACCGGGATAGAGTGTGGGAGGATGTTAGAAGGTAGATGGATCCCAGAATTTGCCTGGAATGACTGAGGAAAAACCCTAGAAAAACCTCAGTCAGGATGGTTGTCCGCTGGGGATCTCGAGTCCTCCCGAACGCTAAGACAACGCTCTACCACTGCTCCACGGCCGCTCGGTCGAATTTACTGGAGTAATTCTTGGCTGTTATTTCCTTACTCACAATCTTCTGCAATGACCAACTTTTGGTAATTATTACAAATAGCATTTAAATTCATTACGTAAGCTGATCGGATAATTCAGCGCTACCTTTAAGTGTAAAAATATGTTTGCCATAAGAAGTTGTTTTCTCCAGTTCTTAGCGATATCTGGAACAAGAAATGAGTAACATGTAATACGGATGGTGATGAACATCGTACCCTAGAATAATCTAATATCTTCAATATGGATTATACGGAAATAAAATGGGCGAGTACTTATTATACTTGACTTATCTTGAAAATAAGGAGTATTGAGTATATAGGCCTGTTGGAATCTTTTTTTTTTCTGGTGAGTTCGATTTGAGTATTGTGGTGTGTAGTAGTAGTTTAGAATATAACAACACGAGATGAGTCTGTTCTTAGTTATGTAATATGTAGTACAATTAGACTGCCAAATATAGTTGAGATATTTCTAAATCTACATTTTTTCCCCTTGAGTGAACACTTATTAATATAATTGGCTTAGAAGGTACGTACAGTGCGACTGACTTGTTTTACCACGTGGTCAGAATCAGAGTAGTGAGGGAAGAAAGTTATTAAATTATCCCGTGGTTTTGTATTAATTTGATAGATGTTTTCTTTAGTCAGAATTAGTCTTTTGGATAGCAAATGAGCTCCCTATTGTCGTAATGGAAGAAACTGGATTCAGCAAGATAATTAATCTTTGAATGTACGGTAAATGCATTATTATTATACTTACGGGTACATTTGTTCGATGCGTATAATCCACAGATATCTATATAATAAATCGAAAAAGTACAAGTATGAATTTAATGTTATGAATGACCAAATTTGTATAATTATTAATGAATCAATTACTTATTAGATATTTTTGTAATTGGTTATATAGTTGGTTGTTAAAGATAAACGAATGAAACTTGCATATTTCATTTGGAATAAATCTGTTATCCGCATTGTAAGACAATATTAAGACTGGTACTTTTGGCCTTTACGGATTAGTCGCATTTAATTACTATGGGGGCATCGAGTCCATGCATTTTTTCCTCCGAATTCTTCCACTATTCTAAACATCCAGATCAGAATAGTAATCATTATTACAACTTCCGGTTCAGAGACCAGTACTTTTATAAAGCCGTCCTGTTACGTATAATAAGGAAGAAGAAAGAACCTGAATTTTCTAACCTAACCTAAACCTTGATAACTAACTAACTTATGAATAATAGATATGAGTATATAAAAATGTTTTTGTCAGAAAAAACGAAAAAAAAACTTAAAACGGCCGGGATTCGAACCCGGGTCTGGTACTAAGCAAGCAGCCTTCTTATCCACAGAGCCAACTTGCAAACCGTGGTTTGGAAGTTTTATTTATACAGCACGCGTTACGTCGAGTCTATGTCAGAACGCCCACAGAACGGTCAGAGCGCTCACCGGTCAGAACGCCCACTTCTGAAAATGGTCAGAACACCCACCGAAATTCGAAAATAAGTCTTAAAATGAATTTAAGTAAAACAAAAGTAATGTACAATCAACAGGCTGCAAAGAAGGAAATATTGATTCACGGAGAGACAATAGGCATAGTTAATGAGTATGTTTACCCAGAGCAGCTCAAATCATGGTATGCTAAGTTGACGGATGAAATAAATAGAAAATGCAAAATGGCGTGGAGATCGCTTGGAAGATCACAATTTATTTTCAAAAGCAAACTACCAATGTGTCTCAAGAGTAAAGTTTATAATCAATGTCTCTTACCTGTGATGTACGGCTGTGAAACTTGGACACAGAATGCGCAAACGACTCAAAGATAAAGACTCACACAGAGTTATGATGAGATGCATGATAGGAACAACTATGGACGACTAATGTATTACACTGTATTCCCAGAGATAAAAAACGACCGAGACGACGTTCAAATGCAAGATGGGTAGATGAAATTAAACGTTTTTCTGGAGTTACATTGATGAGGATTGCAGTTGAACGAAATATGTGGAAAGAAAAGGGGGATGCCTTTATCCAGCAGTGGATAGAAAACGGCTGAATATGATAATGGTTCCTTGAATTACGCTTCATATGTGCCTTTCCAAGTTAATTAAATAACAATTGTACTTAAAAGCTAATAGAATGAAATTAACTACATTTATCATGTTTTCATTTGCACGTTGAAAACAGCTTGAATTTTAAAGTATATTTCAACGAATATTTTATTTAGTTCATATTGCATTCATGTGAAGTGTTTTCAATTTCCCTTTTCTATTATGATATAGATTTTGCTTCTGATGCGTTTTTCTAAGGCGATATATTACAGTTATTGAGAAATACAAATTTAATAATAGGGTCTTTTTGAAACGTACAAAATAATTTTACCGTTTTTAGAATGAAATTGCACCGCTGTGTCCGTGATTATTCAGATAGACATATTTTTAGAATCGTTTATTAGTGTTTGTTGTAATGGTATTTTCATTTATTTCGCCTTATTTACTATGGCGGGTTAAGGTCAGTATACTTTCCTTGCACTCAAACATAAATATACATACCAAGCTATTATTATGAGTGCATATAATATAACATCATAACATATAGCGATAATTATACTTACGAAAAGAAACACACGCGAACGCAACATTATCATATAAAAAGTATACTCGCTGCTCTAGCCTGGTGGTAGCTTATATGCACAGTACCCGACTGGACTCCGACTCACTTGTTTAAGAGTGGACGTTCTGACTAGTAGACTTTGTCAACGTTTTCCCGAGGTTTTTTTCCATTATGTTTGTTCAATATCGATTTAATATAAGTATTAAACTGCAAAAAATTAAAGTATTAACTGTGTACCTTGGTAGGGTTTGTATTTTCTAACCTGTGGGGATCCTGATTGTTTTGATGGGAGTTCTGACTCTTTTTAAAGTGGGCGTTCTGACCATTTTCAGAAGTGGGGCGATCTGACCAGTGGGCGTTCTGACAGACTCGTTACGTCACAACGGTATTACAACTTCCGGAATGATTATTCCGTCGTCTGTTCTAAACCTGCTTTTTTTTAATCACAAATTTTGGAGTGGTGGGTGGATCTGGGGAGAAAGTGGTCGTTACACTTCTTTTCTCAATCTGAAGACAAGCCGGAGCATAAAAAACTCCTGCTTTTCTTTAGTTTCCTGTTCTTGCTTAGAACTATTGTAAGTAATTCAATACCTCCCTTGAACTTTCCCTCACGTAGTTTCTCTGATTATCAAGATTACAGAAGCTCTTTAACTTAATATACAGACCAAGAATTTTAGACAAGAAACTTCTCCAGACAGAAGTTCTGTTGAAATTTAAGTCACTCATATTCTCACATATATATATAAATTGATATCTTTTTAAGATATTTTCACTCTCTAATTCTTGATTATAAATATAGTATTTGTAAATAATTCTTAGCTAAAAGTTCATCCAAACATCCGCTAAATTATAAGTATGACATACGTTCAGCTACCCACTTATGGCGGATATTCGAGTCGTAGCTCCCCAACATGGGGGCCACCAATTTGGCCATTATATTATCTCTTCCAATTAATATCTTGGCATCTTGTAATAATGTTACAAAAGTGACAGTTGATATTTTGGAATAGTTACAGTTGCAGTAGATTTCACACACACATATATATATTTCATAAATCTGTGCACATCTAAAACAATCGGCCTGACGAAGACACAGGCAACTTTGAAACACTTCGTCCAAGTTAACAAAATTTGGAGGTCTACAACCCTGAATGTAAAGGTAAGTTGTACATTATTATTAATCAAACAGCAAAAGTCCTGAAACAAAATATAACCTCTTCTTGTTGACTTCGCTGACTACCTTATTTTTTATGACTGCATCAAGTATTACCATCGTTTTATTAATCCTGTAAGTTCGTCTATGTTTCCAAGCAAAACTTTTCGCACTATATTTTCTATATTATTAAAATTTCTCTAATAATATGTTTTGACTTTTCTTATACAAACACCGTGTGCATGGGTTTTCTCGCGGAGCTTCAGTTTCCTCCCACTTTCTTCATTCCACTAACTCATCCCATCATCATCCATTCGGCCTGAGCCACAGTTGCCTAAAGGAGTTAAAATAAATTTTTAAAAATCATGAAAGTCTAGTGTACGTTCCGTTTCAATTTTATGTCGAAACAAGAAAAATCAACAGAGGACAATAAAACCTTTTGAAGAGAAATGTAGATGGGAAATACAAAAACATCAAGAGGATTTAGCGAAACGTCAGTATTTTTTTCAGTTCTTTAATTATAATTTACGAGAGCTGTTCAATAAAGAACGATCATGTATTTTCTATTCGCATGCACGAATTTAATTTTATGTTGCATTGATAGCTTAATGTGTAATGAACGTGTGCTAATAGTTTCATTTCTTTCTTTCCAGTAGTACGTCAGTGGCAGCCGTGCAAGTTCAGACACGTTCAGTATCGCCTACGAGAACGACGAAGACAACATGCGATAATCAATATGCTGCGTTGAAATTTTGTTTACACCTGAAAAAATCGTAGCCTGAAATACTACAGGAGGCTTATGAGGAGTCTCTTCTTCCTTATAGCACAGCTAATACATGGTTTAGAATGTTTAAGGAGGGAAGAGCCCATCAACTTCAGTGAAACGTGGACCCGGAGCTCCAGTCACTGGGTTTAAAGACATCAACATTAACAAAGCCGCTGCTATTGTCAGAGAATATCGTCGAATAATGTTAAGAAACTCTATCACATATGTTGCATCTATCATTGGGTACCAACCATATGTTGGTAACAGAAAAATCTGAACATGAGACGTGTTTGTGGGTTCCGAGATTCTTTATACCCGAACAACAGGACGTTCGCGTGCAGGTATGTTCGCTATTTAAGGTGATGTTACAAAAAGATGAGTTTCTTTCGAAGCTTATCGTTGCAGATGAAACTTGGCTACATTATTTCGATCCAGAGAGCAAACAACGAAGCTCTTGTCGTGAAAAGCACTTTCGATCATTGTGTGTTACCTCAACTGTTCCCGTAAATGATACTGAACGTCTATGACAGCTTTGGTGGGTCCAACTGTATGGGAGCTACTGAAAATTTGAATTTAGAACTAGGTTAACAACACTGACAACCGAAGTCCTTGGGAACAGGGGACACACAGTATTTTTCTCTTGTGTCAAATAATATGTGCCAAGTTTTGTACTGATACGTCGAACAACATGGAAGCAATTATTATTATTTAATAAATTGGTAATACTGACAACTGGGGCGTAATACCCAACTCGGACTACGTCGTGGACTTGGCGTTATAATTTTCAATGTGGAATGCTAGGGTCAAGAAAGAAAGAAAAAAGAAAAGCCAGAAACCTGGATTATATCCCAAAGTTGTAATGGAAAATATTACTTCAGTGTGGTTAGAAGTAGGGGTGGAAACGTACTGACAGAACCAAGCGGATGCTCAGTCAGCTAATCCGTATGCAGAATTGATGCCCCCACAAATTTTAGTATAACTATGAAAACGCCATCCACTAGCGTTCCTTCTCATTTCCACCTCATGGTTTAAAACATTCAAAATCACTTTCCAACGGCTCACCAAATTTTACCAAGTTTAGTTAGCAGAATCTGTGTCATCGTGTGAATGATGTTTCAGTAACCTTGATTACATTGTACCTAAGATCATCCATGTCACAGCAAGCAACAGGATAAGTTATCTAACTTCTGTTATCTAAGGTAACTGTATAATGTCAAAGTGGAGTTGGGGAATCAAACTAAGTTCAAATGAAAGTGCACCATAGAAAATATAAACGTGCCAAATCTCAGTCCCAGGTTTTAAGCCGTTCTATGGATAAGGTAATAAAATAACATTTTAAATATTAAAAGGAAGTCTTTCTACATTACTCAAATACATCATCATCTTTGTTGTACTTCCGTTTAGAAATATAAGGATGCGTATCTTCAATACTTACTATTTTTAATCATAACTTATAAAGATTATAATTCATTTGCGCTGTATTCAACTTGATATACACTAAATTAAGAATTAATTTAAAGCCATGCTTACCCTGAAACGAGTAGTTTGGGAATTTCATTCCCAAACGCTTCCGCCATTTCTTTGCTCCCGATGTTCGCTATACACTGAAGTGCTAAATTCACGTGAACTGGATTCCTGTAATAAGAGAGCTTGCTATATTTATCTACATCCAAGTACATCAGCAACTGGTAACCATTTGTCTACATTCTTTCTACTTTTTTTTAAATATTAGGGATAACAATGGCTCAGTGCACGAGCTAAGAAAATTACGATCTTTATACTCCTAAACAGTTCTCAATGAAGATTAACCTTGCTGTATTGTAACATTTACAGCTATGACTACACAACAATTTGTGAGGCCAATTTCTCTAATTTGCATGACATTCTGCAACAAATTTCCCTGACTTCCGTAAAAATAGCATCAAGTAGAATCATTTATGGTTCGCATTATCGATAAGGAAGTTACATTTTCACTGACTTTTTCACCGAGTTTTGGATGCCATTTTTAGTAACTTCCTTACTTTTGAGGCATGTGGCTACCCTTCTTGAAGAATTTTCCATATTAAAGCGTCAAATACTATCTCAGCACAACTACTTAAGTTACTTACAACGTAATATCGAACGTTCGCAAGAAAAGTGTCAACTCAAATAATTATAATTTTACACGAGGAGGAAAAGAAGTGATCTTACTTAAAAAGCTATATACAAAATCTCCACCGATGTAGATAGACTTGTGGCATTTTTGTCAAAGGAGGATGGGTCTCTAATACTTTGGAGTGAAGGGGAGGATCTGAGTTGTGACACTTTTCTTGCGAACGTGCGATGGAAGACTTTTTTTTATAATAATAACGATGATAAATAAATAAAAAAACAGCTATTACCTGGATGACAAATCATTCTTGATGCTCTGTATGATTAACTTTATGAGGTCACTATTCGTATTTACTAAGACTGAAATAAATAGATACCCCTGGAAGAAAAAAAAAACAGAACATGAAATATAACGCAATTACAACACGTTAAATAATTGTAATTCGTTAATAATTTGTACGAGTCCACTGTCCGGACAAACGTTTCGATTGTATAACAACTACAATCAGTGACGAATAAGCTGTATAACGAAGAAGTTTGAATCTGAATTCAATTTAAGGTCTTAATGCTACTTTGACTCAGGACAATGAATGATGGGAGAATTAGTGGAATGAAGAAAGTGGGAGGAAACAGGTGAGCCGCGAGAAAACCCACGCACAAGATATTTGTACACCACAAAGCCCAAATGGCACGAGTCGGGATCGAACCGAAGACCCATGCACCAGAGGGAGCACTCTACTACTGAGCCACTGCAGTTCCATAAGAAGTTGTGTTCGTGTGCCTGTAGTCATGCATACTAAGAAGGTTAAAACTAAAATAAATTCCTTTGGATCGACAGTCCATCTATATTAGGGCCTTGTCTACCAGACGGCGTTGATTCAAAAGTCAGTCACGTGGTCTGCGAAACAACTCACTTCCACTTTATTGAAGACCGAAGTTCATTTCTTTTTTACTTAAGTAGCTTATCTGTTATGTTGGCTAAGCAGTGTTTTACATAACTGTGATTCGTGAAAAGCTGGTCCTGTCACGTAAGACGGTTAACAACACATGCTTTTCTGTAACAAACACACGACTAACACCGCTATATCGTTGATTACGTCCTATAATTTATAAGTTTTTTCCCGAAAGGCTTCTTTCAGTTTTCGCCGCTTCAAGTTTCTAATTGATTTATTGGAGTATTTTTGAAGAGCACCCCCCCCCCCCCCCCCGTCACCAGCTTTTTTTAAAAATTAAAATCTGAATGATGAAGACTGTGAATGTTTGGTACGAAAAAACAACTAAAATCTGCGCAAGTTCAAGACAATATCAACCGAAAGACTCTGCCTGTTGTAATGGAAGATAAAGCAAACACTACATTACATAGAGTAAAATAGAAGAATTTATAACAGGTATTTTTATCGTTGAATATTTCACACTCCTTGAATCACCGTTTTACAAACTTTATTCATGGCAATCCTATTCATTTTTCTCAACACAGTGCCAGAAATTGGTTAGCAAAGCGTTATCGTTTTTTTTAAATATATACTTGCATTCCCCTTTCCCGAAGAAGTTTCAAATCTGAAACGAAACGTCAGAATTGTTAATGCAGTATAGAGCAGTGTTTTTCAACCTTTTAATACACGGACCGGGAAATTCTACTGAAAAACTTACAAGGACCGGGAAGATGCCCGTAAGTTGGCGGTTTATTTTACGTTCAAAAGATACCAGCACACTTGCAGATTCTTGTTGTTTTGGAAACGAAAAAGGAAATTTTAATCCCAATTCTGAACTGTCGAAATCTACAAAATGAGCGTTAAATAACTGAATATGTTAATTTACAAAAAACACCACAATAGTCTCGCGGAACCTGCATAGATCCGCGGACCGGCGATTGAAAACCCGTGGTATATTGACTGGGAGTTGACAAAAGTACACATTTTCGAATCGAAACTATTCGATATCGGTTGTGCTCGCATTAACATTTGTAGAGGGCTTTGTCAACAATACCAGTTCTCTAATTTGGTCTACGGACGGTGCTCAACCTTTTCTCTTTTGCAGGACAATACTGAAGTCTAGAAAAAAAAAAAAAAAAAACTAATGTTATTTTGAAGACAATGATGATGCATGTAAATTTCTAACAGCGACCAGGAACATAAAGCCTAATAAACGCGTCAGAAAAATGTTACTATAATACTGATATTTCAATCTTAGTATGCGAAGGTAAAATTTTGAATATTCTCCGCAATGAAAATAAATCTAAGCTGCCAGAGATGTTCAACTTGACAAGTCTCTCGGTCAGTAAAATATTGGTTACTTGGCCTCACGTGGCCCGCAGGTTGGACACACCTACCTTGAAAGTGCTGATGATTTTAAATTGAAAATACATTTTGATTACTTTCACAAGAAAAAGAAATGTTTGAACGGAATAATAACTAAGTAAATCACATGAATATAAATCGCAGCGACCGCCCATCCTGATTGATGTTTTCCAGGCTAATGCCGGGATGATACCTGCAAACTAGAGTCTGGTCAACCTTCCCAACATCCTCATTCTATCCCCACCTGAGCTAGAGTAGCCTAAAGACTGTAAATAAATTCGAATTCAACTAAAATGAAAGTTAAAAAAAAAAGTTGTCAAATATGAATTTAACGGAGTGGAAATACAACATGAATGTCAAAGTCAAACACAAGATGGAAGTAAGAATATTACTACTACTTTAACGACACACACTTCCAACACATTCAAAAATTCACAAAAACCTTTGCAGAATTTGCACTGCAAGAATTTCGTAAAATATGTTAGAATCTCGCTTTCGCTAAGGAACCTCCTCGCGTCCGCTCCCACATTTTTCAAAATTACTCAAAATCTAAAAGCATTATCAAATACTTTAGAATATGTTGTACTAGTATTTACAAATTACTATGAAATCCAATGGGGAGCAATCTCGAGATCTTGTCCATTGATGGATAATAAGACTTCAATTAAATAATAACGTCACAATCTTTGAAAACACAATACTCATCAATGAACACGATTTCGAGATCGTCGACCATTATATTTCATAGTAATTTGTGAGTACTAGTGGACTAGGTTCTAAAATTTTTGATAGCGCTCTTAGATTTTGAAGTATTTCGAAAAATGATAAAAAGTAAGGAGTGCCCTTAAAACATGGTGTTAATTTTGACATAAGAACATTTTCGGGAATAAACTTCAGTCTTAAGTGTAATTGGAACTCTTTGCTCAACTTAAATCCTTTATAATAAAGAACTATGACAAAACTTCTTTTTCTCCTGTATAAATAGACTGACGAATTTATGTTTTCTCCGGTTCATACTTATTAAAATACAGCGTGCTAACAACGGTCCTGTGGGCACTGAATTAAGGTTTGTTAAGTTTTTATCTAGGGTTTAATAATAATAAGTGGAGCTCAGAGTATTCCGAAGAATCCTGTACAAATTTATTACAGTTACGGTAACACACAAATCTCAAACGAAATACTGCTCTTCTAAGACTTTTCAAATGTGCGTACTGCCCTTTTCTTTCCTTGGAAAACATTTCTAATTGGTTAATTTACTTGTCTCTGATGTGTATTCAGCCTCCTATCAAACGGAGTACCAGAGTGTCCTTGGTATTCGTGGGCACCTTGCAGTCGAGCGTGGGGCTAACCACCTCACCTCACTTAGTACCGTACGTCGAGGTTATATATAGCTTGTCTCATTAGTGTAATCGGGACCGTATAATTATCATAAGTATATAACAAGCAATATTGCTGCATTTTGTATTCAAAACAGAGATAAGTCCCTGAAAGTCCAGAAACCTATTATATCTAATGAATCTCCCTTTGCATACGATATATTTGTGAATTGCAAAGTGTATATGATTTTGTCTTATCTACCAACAAAATCATGCTGCACAAAATTTAATTATCTATCTTTCTACATATTCAATGTTCATGTTGATCTTTTTTTCTCCTCAATATAGATTTATCAATTAACAAACGAATGCAAGGTCAATGTATTGTGAACTGCTTCATATGAAGCAGAATGAAGTACCCTACTTGGCAACTTGCAGGAATGCTGTACATACACAAACAAGCAAGTTGACCTTGTTCGTGGCCATTCTCATCAATTTGAACTTGTTTTCGATTGTAGTAAATGTTGAAATGAATTACCTGCGTCTATCTTAGCGTTCTGCGAGATAAAACCATTTTCCCTGTTGAAAAAGGAAATACTGATAAACTGACAATACACCCTCCGTCACAAAATATAAACTGAGGCGTTCTTTAGAAGAGGGGACTATAGGTCTATGGACCCTTGTTAAGCAGATAATTTAAAACGAACCGCCAGGTTTTATTCTTCAATTCCACTCATTTTCGTGTTTATCTGACAACTCCAGCAATGAGCTTATGACGAAGTTTCAGCATGAAATGAACGTCCGCTGGGTTCGTCTTGAGTTATGAATTGAATGTGGCCATGCAACTACCCTATGTGAGATGTTTTAAAACTCATCTCTTTGAAGTTCTCAGAACAGTCCGTGATGGATTCTGATTAAAAATTATTAACAATCTATCTATTCAAGTATACTCGCTTTATAAAATCGCGCTAAAAATTATTTTTTCTACGGGTTAAGCAACCCTTATCGCAGCTATGAAAAAACAAGATGACCCTGATATGGCACGTAATCCCAGTTTCGCTCCCCCCACCCCAATGAATTACTGATATTCCAAAATCCAAACTCCAATCATTTAGCACATTTAAATCTCTCTCTTATGATAGCTCTTGACTCCTAACATGTCAGAGCCAAATATGAAGTTTAACTTTGGAGATACCTTGCTTTTTATAGCTGGCCTTAGGACTTGTATTTTTACGATTTTTTAAGCAATTTTAAAAGGCAAATATACTTAGAAAGCTTTTTAAAATTTTGTTTCAAATATATTTTCAAATCAAGCGACCGTAACTCAAAAGTAACACTATTTCAAGTGGACAATCAGATCTAGAAGATATATACATATGTAAAGTCAGCATAAAAAACTGAGATTGTGTGACACTAGCATAGGGTAATGATACAATAGCCTGGAAACACCCAATTCTTCTCGAAATAACGACGGAAATGAAACATAAGTGCATAAAACATTGTTCCTGGGTATAGTGCCCTATCGTAATGGATTTGTACGCATTTGGGTTTTATTTCCCTCGTTATTTCAAGACGAAATAGGCGTTACTAGGTTATTGAATCATTACCCCATGCCAGTGTCACATACCCTGATAACTCACAATATTAAATTTACGACAAAACTGACTTCAGAAACGTATTTCTCGTAAAATTCTAGCCCAGAATGATATATTACACGACCCCCTTCCCATTTAAGAAAATTAATCGAGATTCAATATGGCGGACTTCAAGATGGTGGTCATGAAGAATACACCCTCCGCAAAGAAGCTCCTTCCACCCAGTACCCATTGCTGTGTATTTGCTTTTCATATCATTCAGCAATTAAAAAATAGAATGCTATTTCAACACTTTTATATCACTCTTCACAGACAAGAATCTGACTATTCTATCATCAATTTCTCTTCAACCACTGGCCAATGGCACATAATATTTTACACACAAACTCAGTTTTTCATGCTGATTTTAAATGTGTATATCTCTTCTAGATCTGCGTGTTCACTTGAAATAGTGTTACTTCTCAGATGGTAAGAGTGTTGGCTTAGTTTTCAGAAGGTCCTGGGTACGATCCCAGCGGCCGCCTATCCTGACAGAATTTTCCGGGATTTTTTCCTATCATACCAAGCAAATGCCGGGATGGTACATACTAACTAGGCTCTGACCGACTACCTTCCAGTATCCTTCCTGCTACCCTATCACGGCCTGAGCCTAAGATGCTTAAAGACCATAAGAAAAATCCATTCTTTTCTCTTAGGAATGTAACTCAGTGCCCTTTAGAACCCCCAGATAACAAATATAACGAAAATAGCGCCATTTTTCATTATTAAACCTATTTGCCTTGGTTTTCGAAATTCAGAAGCTTCGGAACACATTTTAGAACCCTCAGGCATGAAATTTTGCTACAATTAGACTCTTATTAAACTCAAAAAGTGCGCCATAGTGAAGACGTGCTTCTCAATTATGAACAATTACTGTTCCGTGGGAAAAGATCCCTAATAAGCTACTGTAAAATGCATGTTTATATATATATAAAATACCATTATATAAACATAACTTATTAGTTACCATTTATATTATTTTTTTCTGTGTAAATGCAAAGCATTAATGAAATACAAGGAGCACAAACTTTGGTTTCTGTTTATCTCAAAACAACCACTTCGCATATGGGCACTTCTTCCGAAGAACGCCCCAATTACAGCATTTCATTACTAAATAAAATAAGATACACATATTAGTACATTCATATGACGCAATACGTCTGCAATACTTACTATTTGCTTTTCTGAATATTTATTTGAAGACAACAAGTTAACTGCTTCCATGTGGCCGAAATCAATGTCATGTCCAAGGAGGAAAATAAATAATAACTTACATACATATTTCTTTTTTTGATACCCATCTAGAGTCTTGTCACCTTTAAATTTACTCCTAATATTTGCTAATTCTTTATTTATCCTTTTGATTTCAGCTTCTTTGCTTTTGCCTGCAAGTAAAAAAGAGAAACATAAAATTAATACTGTATTTACTAACTCACTCACTCATCGGAACTCGCAAGTTCATCGCCGCAGGAACAAACATTCTCCATTGGACAAGATCAAAACAGTTTTCCTCACCAACACCTACTTCTCTAAGGTCCCTTCTAATATTTTCCTTCTAACAGCCTCTTTCCCCTCCGGGTTACCAACCACGATGGAATATAACCTTAGTTTTTTTTACCTCATCCGAGTTACATGACCGTCGAGATCTTATTATTCTTACTATGCTGAGTGACTCGTATAGTCTGTATAGTTCCTCATAACTTAGTCGTCGCCCTTTTCCGGTTATCTCGTTCCGTTTTGGCCCGTATATCATTCTCAAAATCTTACTTTCAAACACACGTAATTGATATTCATCAGTCCGTTGGAACTCCAACTTTCGCAATCATAAATCGTCAGAATCATCGTTCTGTATATTTTCAATATCAACTTTCTTGATATTAATAACGAAAATAAGAGGTTCTGGACTGAATAAAAACATGTGCAGACGATGCAAACCAACTTTTCACTTCTTCCGTGCCCTCGTTTCTGCTTGTTACTTATGCTTCCAAGTATTAAAACTTATTTTCTCTACGATCTCATTCTTAAATGTTACATGTCCATTTTCTTTACCTCTGTGTTTCGGCTTATCATATATTTGGTTTTCCCTACGTTTCCCTATCTCATCCCAACCACGTTCGACGTAAAAGACAAATGCGAAAACTATCCCACACATTCCCACATAATGTTCTAATCATTTTAGCTCTTTTGCTACCTATTTTTGTCTAAGCATTAGAGTTCGTTTTCACAAGACTATCAGTCACTTGTGGTGACCCTATTAAATTTTAAATAGAGACTGTAAACAAATAAAAAATATTTTAATGGCACAAAATAGGAGTACATTCAAAACAATACTTAGACACAATTAGATTAACATCATATTTTATATAGCAAAATAACATTTATTTCCTTTTGAGATGGGATTCTAGTAATGTGAGACGAATATCAAACTTGAATAACATTTTGGGCTGTACTGCGGGACTGTATCGGTGTTTTCGGAAAATTTTGGATATCATACCTCAAATACCATTTTAAAAAAAGGATTTCACGCAATATCCAACTGTTTATAGGAGAGCAGGAAAGTTTCTATTAACGGAGCGGTTCTTAGAACTCTCATGAATTGATGCATGTTGAGTGTAGCGGCCGTGGTTGAGGGGCTTTAGGGTGCGCAGTTATTGTACAATTCCCATGTCGCAAGTTTGAATCCACTAGACATATCCTTTAAACAATTTTTACTCTTACCCAGCTACATCGGGATGTTTTCAAATAATAATAATTCACAATAGCAGACCTTATTACAGCATTATACAACAAAATCAAAGTGACCGTGCAACGGCCATGGAGAAGCATGTTGCATGAATTCTTACAGTAGGCCGCTAGATGGTAAACGACTACTACCATATTTTTGGTGTAAAACCTGTGTTAATCTTCTAGAGTGGTGAATTTTTGGATTATAAATATTTGAACATAATATTTTGATAAGGATGCAGTGTGATACATTGTCGGAATGTGAGAAATTATTCTTTTATTGTTAATGTAGTATCAGGAGACAATGTGATTCAATGAACGAGAAATCATGACCTGGTGTGGTATGGCAATAGATGCTAGATGTTAATGCTTGGTTGATGCTAAGTGTGTAAAATAGTCAATTACCCCGTTTTTTGGCAATAAAAGAGCTACTACCTCGTCTACGGTGGTTTGGTGAATACCAGATCGTTGCTGCCTTTTCTGTGGAGGCCGAGTCTCTCTCTAAGGATCGGGTCTCTCATTCTAAAGAGGCCGGGACTTGCATGAGTCGCTTAAAGAGGTCCACAACATTTACTTGTGTAAGATCTCTCGTGTAATGTTGAGAAGAAGAAGAGGGAATGTCTTCTTAGGAAGCAAGTACCATCAGAACTTGGCCTCTTGCAGTACAGAGGTCCTTATACTAGGATGGTTAGGTATTTGATCTATGATTTCGAGAGGTTACAGACGGAAGTGTTTTTGAGCAGTACCTCATAAGTTTCGGCCTCTTCCCCCTAGGCCAACTGAACGTGTGAACTTCATGAACGTTCATCGCCACTGTAACAAACCATCGCCTCATCCTAGGAACGAGATTTTCAACATTTTCTCCGGGAATCGTAGTAGTTTCGGGTCGGAATTTCAAGGGACCATCAATAACTGCTACTGGCGCTCGAGTAGTGGACAAAAGAGCTTGTTAAACCTGTCAATGAAAATTTAAATTTTCCAGCACAAAATTCACCTTCACTTCATAGGAGACCCGATCCCCCTCAACAGCAGGGTAGATTTTGGTAATTTCTTTTCTGTGAGCTCTTTAGGAAATTTTCTACTGAGTTCGTTGTTGATAATTATTGAAGCACAAAACGTAGTATGATGTACTACTTTTGACAAAATACCTTAGCAACTACTTAACATAAAGAAGTCATTGCTTTCGACGGCCCACGAAACAAAGATAAACTACTTTAATAACAATCATCAGGTTGAATCAATGATAAAATCAGTGTCATAGATAATTCGTCCGATCCGCAATATAAAATTCCAGCTTTATTTCATATAAATTTCAGATGAACTGATTATAGATTCCAAACCATTAAATTAACCCTGTAACTCAAAATAGCAAGGTTGTTAAGACAATAATGGACTTTGAATCAACTTCCCTCGATTAATGAAGAAACCACAAATGGGAGATTCTCTGCGTGTTGCACGGGACATTCAGACGACATTTTTGGCTATAGATCCGTAAAAATGAACTTGAAGTCTGCTTTTGATGTGTGGTATTCAAGATTCATGGTCTAGGAATATTAAATATACCTAGGTGAATAAATTTAAAAATATTAATTGTATTTGTACCAAAGTAATTAACGGTGTGTTGCACGGGACTAAGACGAATGGCCATATTTACTCATCACATATGATTAATATTTTCTGTGAATTTTGAGAATATTTTAAAATGTTAACCTAGTGTTAAAATTCTCCATACATTTTCCTCCAACATTTTACAATATGATTTTGTTAATCCATTGCTTTCTTAAAAAAAAAAAAAAAAAAAAAAAAAAAAAAAAATCAATAAGCATGTAGAGTTGCACGGGACACAAATATTCTTAAACGATTCGTTCAATACTATATTTAAAAAAGTGAACCTTCATGGATATAGCGATTTATTAGTTTAATGTAACTATGAAAAGTATGAAAACTGCCATTTTTATTTTAAAAAAAAATGTATTTACAAGGAGTTTACAACTTGATTTTACATGTTAATAAATATTTAATTTATTCTAACTATCTGCTGCAATAAAGTTCATGTAAGTGTTAAATATGTTTATTTTTATCTTCCATGAGATTATAAAT
>JAGDQP010021039.1:9619-32335 GCA_022664845.1 Lepisma saccharinum | reverse complement strand
GTCTTAGTACTTGGCAATCATGCTCACATTTCAGCTATTCTTAAAAACTGTGTAAATATTTAATAGCATAAGTTTTTCGATTTATTTTTTATCGTATTTATTGGCGTCCTCTCTCTATGGAAGATGGAATACTGAATCCAAATATACAGGAAAAAAATCAACGGGAGTTGTGTGTGTTAAGTATACTGTTTGAAGTGCTTCTAGTTATTGTCGCGCACTTCCTAGTTTGTTGAGTAGATTTTGAAATCTGCAGGCCGATTTTTGTTGCTCTCCAAAGTATTAACTTCGCTGGGAAACAGATAGCATTAATCTTAATAATGCTAAATGATTTTCGTTCACACGACTACCCCACTGTATGAATTATTTTCATTACACAGAAGGTGGTATGGTGATAAAATGCCAAACCGGAACTGGAAGATCTCCAGTCACGGCAGTAAACATTTTTTCTGTGTCAATTTCAACGAGTTATTTCACACAAGATTTTTTGTTTCAATCATATTTAACTTGGTATTTTCATTTAGCTAAATAACTATAGAGCTTAAAGCATAAAGAAAGTATTTCAGCATCTTATGTGATGTGTATGAACTTCTCATAGGACAGCTTTGGGAAATCTAGAAATGGAGATGTATGAGAGAGAGAAGCAGCGACGACCGGAGACTCCGCCTTTAATTCAAACGTCCAGTGAGGTTCGGTCCGGCCGGAGACACAGAACATACCGCTCACAGCAGCCTCATGGATATAGTACAAGAGCTGCACAGATTGGGAACTTGGATAGCGAATTTGAGGTATTATTATTACTTCCCATTTCGTGATGGTATCGTAATGTTCCTTTGGTTTCTTTATGGTAGAGACAATTAATACACTGGAGTGGATTTTAGCCCTCAACCATTTTATTATAAAAGGTAGTAATGTTAATAAAATTACCGTCCCGTAGGAAACTAGTTACAGTGAAATATAGATGGATGACTTCTGCAGGCTGCTGCTTGGGTGATCGGTGTGGGATCAGGAATGAAGGATAGCACCGGTTGCGTAGCCAACCTGGGTACTTGGGTACATACCAGTTGCGTAGCCAACTGAGCTCCATCTGATGTTTACTTGTAGAGTTGACTGTCGTCTGCACCTACTTATGTGTCACTACTTGTTTACATCACTTCTACACATGTTTGTCCTATAAACATGATTGCTTTGTTCACGTAATCTCCACGTGTTCATAAGATAGGCGGGATATTGCAGTATTATTAGTGACGTGTGATTATCTTACGTTGTGTCTGACTTCACAAGAAAACGATGAATTGGGTTAACGTTCATATGCTACTTTAATTAACTTAAAATTGTGATTTATTGCTTCCATGACTGCCTCACCTTTCGTAAGGTAATTGTTGTTTTTATTATGCACATAAGAGTAATGAATTCGCGACGACTAGGATGGGCAGGGCTTGTAGCTCGGATGGGAGAAAAACTAAGACTATATTCTATCTTGGTGGGAAAGCCGGAGGGAAACACCGTTGGGAAGACCAAGACGACGCTGGGAGGACAATATTAGAAGGGATCTTCGAGAAGTAGGTGTTTGTGAAGAAAACTGGCTTGATGTTGTCCAGGATAGAATCCTTTGACGAACGTTTGTTACTACGGCGATGAACTTGCGAGTTTTGTAAGTCATAGAGTAAGTAAGTATGATGCACGTATGTAAAAAGGTATTTTCAGTATACGATTTGAGAATTAATTAGAAAAGGAGATTCGCCTGTTTGTTTAATTACGTTCGTATATTGTGATCGTTTACGACATTGAATATTTGCCCCGGTTTTCAGGGTGGATTTTTATTGAAACGTGGTGTTTCAAAAATTTTGGGCTGCTTTAAATAACGTAAAAATAAAATTCCGAAATATCCAGCTTTCTTGGTCTAATTATTACGATCCCAGATTTAGGATTGTCCCTGGCCATGGCTGAGGCGGTAGCGCGTCTGACTACAAATCGGGTGGTCCGGGCTCAAATCCCGACCAGGACACTGGACACTTTTGTCCCAGTGTTCCCATACCTGGCGCCCTGAAGTACACTCAGCTTCCTATCAAATTGAGTACCAGAGTGTCCTTGGTATTCCTGGGCACTTTGGGAGGTAAAAGCGGTATCACGTGGGACCGACCACTGCACCTCACCTCATGCCGTAGGTCGAGAATATGTGGAGCACTATCTCCACCGCTTCGCACAAGGGATACCTTTATTTATTTATTTTTTACTGAGTAGGCTGCAGGTTCAAGTCCTTTTAGCGGTCATCCTGTCAGATTTTCTAGAATTTTCTTCAGTTTTACTAGTCAAATGCTGGGATGGTAACTAAATTAACACTAATTCCTCGGACTTGTAACGAGGTTATGCCATTACTATCTGTTCACGTCGTAAAATTTACAAAGATCAGTTTTTAAAAAAATGACTGTTAATACATGTTATTACTAGTACTATGATTTGTCGTCAACTTATTTGCACTGAATTGAGTTTGTCACAAGCTGTTCTGGCCATTCTTGTGAACCAGTAGTGTAATTTCTATGTTGATGCATGCAGAATTTTCATAAAGTAACTGTAACGAACGCTATGTACTTTTATTCTACATGAGGAAAAGTAGGATTAGTGGCTTTCTTCTTTTAAAATAAAATTTATATTTAATCCTGAATGTAGAGTTAATTGTATGAAGGGCTCGAAATTAACTTTTGGTAGCACTGACCCACAGGGACAGTGGAATTCATTTTCACTGGTGCTACAAAAATCTTACTGGTCCTTTTTCAGATCAGTAAATAATTATAATCAGCACAATTTTTTAGTCCGCTTTATTATATTCATATGATAACAAATACGAAGGAATAATTATATCCCTGTAAAAATTCTTGTCAAAGCAAACAATATCATGCTTAACAAATAGGAATACCTGATGTCTGAATTATCGCACTTACTTTGTATTTATTACGCTAAATACCTTCTTCGGACGAATCTGCTGGGAGTCTTGGGTCGTAGGGGAAATATTGGAGCGTCTGGCTCTTTCTCCTTTGTCTATAAAGAAGGATACTGCTGGAGCAACGCCATAATTACACTATATGGATTCAGTGATAAGATGACATATACGAGTTGTTTCTTGTCTCCGATACTTGCGACCGAGGTATTGATAAGCTGATAACGTTAGTTCATAAGATTCTACGATTTTATATATAACAAAGAGAAAGCACTTCGTTAAAACATTAAATACATCATGCATGCATGTTTATTAATATATATTGGAACTTCAGAAAGCACTGGGCGACTGATATTTTTGAGTTACTGGCCCTTGGAAATTTTTACTGGTCATCGGACAGTGGACCACTGCTAATTTCGAGCCCTGTGTATGTTATAAAGAATGTCACTTGTGGTGGACGTTAGATTCTTCATCAGAATAAGTTAATCTATATTGTGATATCCATAGGTTCGTTGTCTGTACCTATTAACATTCTATCTCGGATATTTGTAAATGGTGTGTGTTGGTGACAGTTCCCAAAAACCATTACATGAAGAGCACATTGTTGTTTGGTTGTTAAATCCTGTTTAACCAATATCATTTTTCACTTTCACAGAATCCTGACAACCTTGAACTCACCGTGACTTCGGATTCCAGCAGTAATGAATCGAGTGCAGCGAATGTTGATGATCCTAGTTCGAGTAGTGATAGTGAAAGTTCCGAATATTCCGATTGGATAGCGGATGCGGGCGTCAATTTGGAGCCCCCGAAGCGCAGCAGGCGACGTCCCGTGAGAAGAGTTCCAACCCCCGTCAATGAAGAGAATGACGAAGAGGAAGAGGAGGAGGAGGAAGAAGAAAGAGGACAAGTAAACGGGGGTCGAGAGTCTCCACATAGAAAGGAGAGGAAGAAACCGCCAGTGAAACCGAGGAAGAAGATAGAAGTAAGAATTACACTTCTATTATTTGTCGTCTTTGTTAGGTTGCGTGCAATAATTTTAATTTGTTTCATTTCTGCTCTTACAATCAGGAAAAATAAACAAACCAGATTGCCAAATAACTGAAATTTCAGTTCAAAAATTTTCGTAGAATGTAAGGAAACTTTCATTGTTTTTCGAAAATGCATGATGACGTCGCAACAAAACATTGTATATACCCGTTGTGCATTAGTGACTAATATTGAAGGATTAAGTACGAAAGGATTAGAGATACGATGCCGCAAGTTCAACAGAGAATATTATGAAACATTGGGGGTAAATGCTTTAGAGAAATAGCATGTGAAATGCAGCCTGAGCCAAAGTTGCCTAAAGGCCAGTAATAAATCCAAATCGAAAACTATGCTTAGCATTCGGGAGGTCGTGGGCTCAATCCTAGCGGTCGACCATCCTGACAGACTTTTCCAGGTTTTTTTGTCATATCAGGCAAATGCCCGGATGGTACCTTCAGCTTAGGCCCTAGCCGACACCTTTTCCCCTTCCCTATCCCGACGTATAACATTTTAACTAAAGCAACACTGCGCGGAAGACAGCGCTTAATATAGGTGCTTCCCTGCGTAACGTACTGTATTCAAGCACTTTGTCCTATGAGCACTCCCTGCATATTTACCTTTGATTTACTCTATTTGTTTTTCAGAATGTGTGCGCACGTGTTTCTGAAACATACATAGGTGACAGTTTAGGACTCCCACTGTTTCAGATCTTCTCGGGTTTTGAGCATCTTTAGTTACTATGGGTGTTTAATAATAGCCCCAAAAATGTTTCACATTAACTCCAAACAAAGGCTAGTATGAAACACTTGGTTTTATCTTCTTGTCTTTTTACGCGTCAAGTCAAATTCGTATAGTTAAACTCTATTCAAATCATTATTATATTATTACGTTACTGTAAGTCATGCATTCAGTGCACAGAGATGAAACACGAACTTCACGAGTTTCTTGTACATAAATCAATGACACAAATATAAATGAAAAACATAGTTGTAGACGTGACATGACGTAATTTTGTGGAAAATATTGTCCTGATATTTTGCCAAAGGGTGATACCTGAAAAAAATCACTTACCTCTTGACAAAAAAATTCCAAGTTCAGAAATGTCACTGAGTTGCATTCCTTACTTTTATCTCGGAGAGGAATATTTTTGTGCAATTGGAATTTTTAATCCAAATTTTAATTTTCGTTCATAGATGATACACATTTACAGGAGGAACATCACTGCAAATTTGGGAAATATTGTCTTAATATATGGATCAAAACTTTCGTCCATAGCTGTACAATCAATGTGGACTGGGTGTCTACCATCCTGGAAAACCTGGAATACTCAGGGAATTTTAGAAATTTGGAAAACTCAGGGAAATCTATAATTTATGAAGAACCATTATTGGTAAGAGCGCTGCCCCGGAAAGGCGGAGGTCGTGGGTTCGATTCCAACTGCTGATTGGATTTTTTCAATGTGTTAAAATCCTCTATTTTAAAGAAATAATCTTTTTTTTTTTTTAAACTTTTGAAGTAACAGTAATGTACAAGATGCTCAAAAATTGGTGGTGGAATTAAAAGTCAGTGCATGTTCCACTATACTAAGAACGCGTGTAATTTGGAAAATATTATGGAAAACTCAGGGAATTTCAAGTCCTAAATTAACAGAAGAATGGTAAATGTGCAAGCTATTCTGTACCCAAAGAAGTTTTGTCCAAACATACTGTTCCGTTAATGTTTTTGTTTTGAATTGTTGACTGAGATTGTTCGCTAAAACTAGTATTGTAGGTTCAAGTTGATTTTTTTGTCCTGTGTGGCAGATTTTTGGTTACGTGATTGAGAAGAATGAACATTACTCAGTCATCATCAGTGCCATTGTGAGATACCCTTAGCTTCTCGGTATAGGAATACATTTAAAAATTATCGGTGGCTAATGAGAAATATGAAGCTACCCGCACTTCCTCGATCCAGTATCAAGATGTAGAACTGTCAGTGAAGACATTTAAGTGAATTGGTATTTGTGGTACAGGCAAATGTTAGTTGAAAGCCTCACAACCTCGTCAAGGTCTTGCCATCTGTGAGGGCCTCTATTGTTTTTAAAGTTGGTAGAGGGACGCAAGATGATTTGTACCTTACCATCTTGCGCCGGAGAACCAACTCACACAGCATTTGGTCGACTGTGTGCACGCGGCTTGTGTTCACGGCTGTATTTCTCTCTTTCTCTCAATCTCTCTCTTTTAGAAGTTAACAGATGCTTCACTAAACCTGACTTGGCAAACCCCTTGCTATTTCTGGTGCCATGATAGCGAGACGCTTGCCGTGTACTCTTTAGCAAATCATTTGTTAACTTCTGGGATACCACGATAGTTGTGTCCCGTCGCGATTACCGACAAATGGCTTTCCAAAAACTGACTTGGCAAATACCTTACTATTTCTGAAGCCATGATAGTGAGAGCTTTGCCGAGTACTCTTCAGCAAGCCATTTGTTTACTTGTGTCGGACGCACGAAAATGTATGTGAGTGTAATACTTTAAGAATAATGAAAAAAAAAAATGTAGTCATAGATTCAGTGGTCAATAATGGGGTATTGGTAATAAAATATAGCTATTGTTGTACTTCGTTTGCATGGTTAGTATATTGACACTTGACAATTGTTAGCTCTTTTAATTGTAAATTACAACAATGCAATTTCCTTGAAGTTTTTTTTTTTTTTTCGTCATTATGTTAAATATCGAGAACCAAGTTATTTTATGACCTGAGAGTGCTCATCTTTACGTAGACAATGTTCGGGAGAATTCCCTATGGTCTTAACAATCATTTTGGTAGTAATGTAGATTACTGAATTACTAACTGCGTGCTGATAGTTTTTTGTGGGAGAACATGCCTTTCAGATTTATATTTGTGACCTTGAGTTGATCCATTTTTCGACTTCCATACACGGATATAACCAGCATAAAAGGAAATACGTCATGAGTTGTGCTCAAACTTTACATCCAAGACCTGTCCGGAAAGTATCCGGCCACAGGCCTGGAAAATGAAATTACATACGTCGTGTGTTTCAGTTCCTAATCACCTTCGAAATAGGACTCTTCAGCTTCCACACATTGGAATGCCTCTTTTGGAACTACTGTCAATGCCATCGTCGCATTGTGCACGATGTCCTCCTCTCGGATGTCAAAGCGAGTACCTTTGAGTGTCGATTTGACTTTAGGGAAAAGCTAGAAGTCACAAGGAACCATGTCGAGGGAATATGGAGCTTGGCGAATGACAGGAATGTGCTTCTTGGCCAGTCTTCTCACGTGAAGCCAGTTTTGTGAAGCCTGTGGGTCTAGTATTTTACGACGAATTGCATCATGTATGCGGCGGAAAACGTCAAACATTCTCCGTAACTGTTCGTCTTGTTGGTTCGTAGCTATTCGTGATGCACGATGACTGTAGTCAAAAGGAGCATCACTTTGATTTTCTCCCCGACGTACAGCCATCTTTGAAACGATTGTACCACTGGGTTATTTGTGTACTCCCCATGGCATCGTAGCCAAAAGCTTGTTGAATCTTCGTATTGTTTCTGCGCCATGTCCAAGTTTCTGACAGAACTTGATGCAGTATCGTCGTTGTAATTTTGCCGCGAATGGAACTGCGACAGAAGAACCACACGACATTACACCCTAGCAGCCTAACGGATTCTGAAGCAAGCTAGGATCACGCCACCCAACAGTTATGCACATAAAAGATATCTCCATCTGTGTGTAGTGTTGCTATCCTACGTTCACTCTTTTCCTCAGGAAAAGAAAAGATCGGAAAATTTTCAGACAGGCTTTGTATATTCACGAATACAGTGGGTCTGTAAAGTCATGATGAAGTTTCAAACTGTCAAACCATCCCAATAGAACATGATAGACACACGAAACAAACTTTGCAAAAGTTTTTCTTTATAGCGCCAGGTGAGGAATGGGAGAACAGGCGTTAATACATCTAAATAACAAGAACACCTGTCAGTCTGTCTGTCTGATGGTTTTGGTTGTATGTGGTAGGAACCGGAATACCGTTTAGATGTTTGCAGTCCTCTCAGAGGAACCCACATTAAATTTCAATGAACAACCAGGTAAAAACCGAGATTGTTTCTTTTATTTCGTGTCTGTACCATGTTTCAATGCGTTGATATATCTTTCTGAAATCCCACCATCACTTTACGTTCACACTGTATATTTTAACGGGCACTAACTAGCAAGTATATTACAGTGGGAGAGCATCATAGTTCCCCAATATTCCTGCAGGGTGCATGTACGACATAGCCCACGTGCACTGCATTTGTACACACACGGCTCAATCCGGATTATCAGGACTGCCCGTTTGTCCATAATGCCACTTATCTTATTCAATGTTCATGAATGCTTGTCGAGAAATTAACTCCTAAGAGTTTGGATCGACGAAGCTAGCCAAACTTTCTGGGAAGGAAGTTCATAACCAATTCAAGAGTTAGATCAATGCAGATTTTTAATTTTCTTTTCTGTTCATTGTTGAAAGAGCTTCATTGTTATAGGTTTTGATATTCACAACAACAATGAAGAAGAACGAAAATAAAAATACGGCATTAATAATCTACCTGAATTGGTGGTTATGACCTTTCTTCCCTGAAAGTTCGGACACTCTAGGCGTAAATTTGTAGGAGCAGCATTGAAATTTCGTGCAATAATAAAAATAAATTATACATATACGGAGGTAGTGCTGCCATCTTTTGTTGGAGATCGTTGCTTTACATTAACGTTAATAATATTTATCAATATTCGCTTTTTCCTGAGGGTAGTATTTACAAGACGAAAGAAAAAAAAATGCGTACCATATTATGAATAGCTGATTCACTTGATGCTTTTAGGAGAATAACCCTTGTTCATTAATTCCCTACTTTACAGACAACACAGACACCAAGTAAGGCTGTCACGGTGACCAAACCTGTGTTGACTGAGGTTCCAGAATTGTACCGCCCATCCGAATGGTTGTCAGAATTTATACCTCGGAAAGCTCCTTACTATCCACAGATGGGCGATGAAGTTGTATACTTCAGACAGGGTCATCAGCTATACTTCAATGCTGTGAGAAATAAACAAGTGTATGAGCTAGGTCCAAGAAGTGAACCATGGTCAAGAAGACACATTCGGGTAAGTATTGAATTCTTATCTGTATTAAACGCATGTTGTAACCTTTCAGTGCATTTCCTGTAATGAATGGATAATATAGTGAGCGCGCCAGGAGTAAAACTAGTGACGTAGTTGTCAAGTCTTTTTTTTTTTTTCTGAGGGGGAACTTCATTCGGCCTAAGCACTAGCGTCATATATTGAACGCAGAAACAGGGTTGTCACGTTATCAACGATTGTATGGATTTGGTAGAATTGGAAATAACTTGCTTGGTTCCTGGAATGTATAGTCAGTTTGACTGGATTGCAGTTAATAGTTTTAATTATACTGTCACATGAATTTGGATACTGACTGTGACCCCCTCAGAGCACAAAAATACCCCCGAAAAGTTCACAGAGACTGACAGTAACATGTAGTAACTTAAGACCATCGTCCATCCTGATCGAGGCCTTTCCAGAGATTTTCCTGTCACTTTATGTAATGCTGTGATGGTACTACAGAACTAGGTCCTAGCCGACGTCCTTCTCATAACCTTCCTCTCCTTATCTCGGCCTTAAGATCATAAATGATAATCAGACTCAACGAAGAGAGAGAAAAAAAATCACAGTTGAAGTCATCATTATGATCACTATTTGTGCCCATTGAACTCACCACCAATGTTTCGCTGAGCACAAAATTAAAAGTCTCCTTATTTCATTCTCCAGTAGCCTCTTCTGTTTCCAATATTCTTGTTCGAGTTTTTCCACATTCTTGCACAAGCCATTCCAATCTCGTGTGCAAGAACTTTTCACGCTTACTATTAATTTATACAATCTGTTAACTGAAAACAATCCAGTTACGTCATTGATCTAACCTGCCTCTTTACTTCCTCCCAAACAAGTGCAATGGAATTCAGATTCCACATACAAGGAGGAAGCCGTAATACTGCATAGCCATGCTCCTCAGTTCTTCTATGCGATATATTTTGTCCCTGGGTTTATGTACTTAAATATCAAACGGTCCTGCTTTCTCAAGTTTTTACCAAAAGGGACGTTCATTTCTTCAAGTCATTGAATTATTACTGACATTAAATTAGTTGTTGGAACTGTGTTTAATTGCACGCTATGAAGTGGGGCATTGTCAGTGACAACAGATGGAGCGGAAATGTTTGGCAGCAACTAATCTTGTATCCGCTTTTCAAAATATCACCATTTATTTGTCCGTGATAATCTCATATTGCACAGCCTGACCTAAATTCAAGTAGCGTTAGGCATTAAAACCATGTGCGCTTCCAGTATGCACCAAAATTAGCCTATTTGTGTTATTGCTATTGGAATCGACACTTGCAATATCATTCTGGCGCTAACATCCCATTTAAGTAATGTTTCTATCTACGGCCTTGTAGCAGGTGATTGCATGTTGGTACTACCTGTTCAGTTAGGTACATATCACCTAGTAACACATCGAGCCGACCCCGGTAACCGTATGGGCACTAGGCCGCGATTCATGAGGTTGCAGGTTCGAATCCCGCCTGGGGCATGGATGTTTGAGGATTTTAAACTCATTGCATTCATATCACCGTGACAGGCCTGTCTGTAGTTACTAAAAAAAAATGCCCAGTAAAATAAAGTTTACCGAAGTTTTAGCAACACATCGATCAGTTATCATGTGTAAATTTCTATGGGGAGCTCTTTTCCTTGGAGATAACAGTTTTCTCTGACGCGACTGCACATATTTCACGTGATTCTCTGTGAATTTTCTTTTCTTAATTCTAGACGAAGTAGTACGCGTTGCAGTTGCTGCTCGTTTGTTGGCATGAATATGCAGGAGTAATACGGTTTGGTTTCAGTTTCTTGATCATAAAAATTGGTAACTTTGCTGATAATTTTTCGACCTTCACTTTTTTTTTTTTTTTTAACTTTTTCCCCATGTTCAGAATACGTTTCTGTAACGCATGGAGATGAAATATAACACACACAAAATGAAAAACAATATCAACAGCAGCACCAACAATAACAACAATATCGTCACCCCCAACGAAACACTCACAGCATAATGAACACAAGAAGGTGGTGAACTAAACACTAAACAACTACTATTGAAAATTAAAGCCTTGACCTACTGACCCTCTCCAGTAAGCGTGCCAGCTGTGTAGTTATTTTGTTTTAATTATAATTTCATATGTTTTTTCTTGTCCCACTGCTAGAAAGACTTTTCGAAACATTGCCTCGATACATTATTTTTTTAAGGCAACCTTTTTATTCTGAAGTAGTATTTTGTTTTATCAACTTCCTGTTTCGTGCATGGTAAATTCAATGCGCCTTTGTATACCAAAAGGCCGTGGCTCAGTGGTAGAGCGTTGGCTTATAATTCGGGAGGTCCTGGGATCGATACCAGCGGCCGACCATCCACAGGCCCTGACCGTCTACCTTCCACAATCCTTTCCCCATCCTATCTCGGCTTGAGTCTCAGTCGGTCTTAAAATAAATTCGGAATTCAACTGCAGTGCTCCTTGCTGGCAACCCTGCAGTCTTACACAAACAGGCCACAGCTGAGTCATTTTCCACCCTCAAATTTTGGAAATAATTTTGTCCTTACAGCTCGTACAGTCTCTCCTCCGTGTCTTACTCCAGGCGTGCTCACAATACGTCGACAAATTTCGTCTTAAATACTTCCGACTTGTAATTACCCTCTATATTTAAAAGTACTTTGTCGAAGAACTGTTACGTAAGGTATCATTCATACCAAAAACATTTTTTCTGGGTTTCTGAAAAAAATTAGGATTCTTCGAAGGCATACAATTGTAACCCTGTACCTTTTGCAGGGTAATTACAACTGTAAATTTTGCAGCAGCTTGGTGCAGATTTGCCCTAGGCATAGTCTGAAATGTTATTCTAAATAACTAAATCTAAAATTATTATTCAAACAAGTATATATATATATATATATATATAATTATTGTATGAGTTAAAATGGAAGCTACGGCCGAAGCCCATCACGTCATCCCCTTAGCGATGTTTACAATCTCGAACATGCGTGCCTCCTGGTACCGATTCGAATCTCAGACTGTAACCTGTAAATCATAGGGGTTGTGAGGCGTTCTACATTATGTAAAGTCAGGAACTTAAATTTTCATCCAGTTTACCCTTGTGCCATCGCATGGCGAAAATAGCTTCCTCAGTAAAGTCCTAAATACGTTAGGATTTTGATTTGTAAAAATCGTACAATACAGACATTAGGGTTGAAATCCAAATTGTACCCCCTCCCCCTCCCCAAATGAAGTTTCACATGCACATATTACAGTAATTGATGTTAGAACTGCAAATAAAATCGGAAATAGAGTTTAATGTAAATGTTAAATAGGAACCTGTTACTCTTTTCCATCTTCATTCTTATTTCGACCTGAATACTTCAGTAAGTTAATATATTCAATGGCTTTTGATATGCAGGAACATGAACTGGTGAAGGTGATAGGTATTAAGTATGAAATCCGTCCACCTCGACTTTGTTGTTTGAAATTGGGTCTTATTGATCCAGGATCAAGAAAGTACACTGGAGAAAGCTTTACTATCAAATACCACGACATGGCAGATGTGTTGGATTTCCTTGTTCTGAGGCAAACGTATGAAACCGCTGTGACGAGAAATTGGAGACCAGGTAAATAATAGTATAGATGATTTTATTGTAACATTTAATTCCACTGCAAGTAATAGAATGTTGTGTTCTTTTGTAATAATAGTTTTCGAGTTAGGAAATATTTGTACTAATTGCATTGCTGTCGTACTCGAATAGCTTATGGTTGGTTTTCTTTTTTCCAGGAAAGTAAAATGTAACATTCTAAACAAAATTTGTGCACCTTATATTTAATGAACAAAAACATATCAAATTTACATAGCTTTATTGGTTAGCATTTGTTTTTTCTGCACTCATTTTTCATGCTAAATATTATTCATTCATCTTTAGCGGTGTACTTACTGTTAAAAAAAAAAAAGAAAAGAAAAAAGAACGAAAGCTCTTGATGCTTTTTGAAAAAGAAAATTGTGGGACTGTAATAAAATAAAATTGCATTTGCCAGGTTTTCCGTTTCATGTCAGCTTTTATTTCAGTGACGTGTCTTACGATTTTAATTAGATCGATCCAGTATAGTAATGAGAATAGACTTACGCAAAATGATGAATATGACGTCATTAATTATTGTTTACTACTGTTAGACAAATTGTCCGATACATTTTGCTAGTGGTTCAGTAGCGTAAGAACTAGTGGAAAGGATGCTACTTAAATTAAAAATACACACCTTCGGGCGCAAAAGTTTAATAAAACGCGGCGATGGGGTTCCTTAACCCTGACTACTTAACGTGTGCAATCACGCATTCTTACGAACTAACTTTTGGCGGACACTGAACCCATGGGTAGTATTTATCATTGTTAAAAAACAAATTTCTGACTTTTACAGCACCTTAGTGCCACATAACATGCTGCTACGTCTAAATATTTTTCAGTTGCCCAAGGAGGAATGGAAAAGGTAGCAGCCAGATCCTGATTCCAGTATACTATTCGGTATTCACCTACTAGGAATTGAGGGAAAACCCTAAAATCCTCGGTCAGAATGGCCGGCGTGCGCGAAATTGAACCCACTTCGTCACCCAGTGCTTATCTAAAAGTCATCCATCGTTAATTAAACCGTGCATTATTGCATTAGTGTACACGTTATACGCAAATATTCTGTAAGGTCGTCTTACCCTCCACTAAGATCGTTTCGATGATTTCGTTACTGTTAATTTTTAACTTTGTGTGAGGTTTGACTGACGAGATAGAGCAGTCAATAGAGTGCACGCCTTGTAATCGGGAGGGCCCAAATTTGATTCCTGGTGCCAGCTATCCAGACTTTTTCCCAGAATGTCTGTCACACCAATCAAATGCTGGGTGGATGGCACCTTGAATAAAGTTAAGGCCGGTTCCCTCCAAAATCCTCCACGTTATTAGTATTATTGTAAAATATATCTAGTGTAAAATGGCCGAAATTGGGCTGCATCTGGAGAATTTTTTTCTTTTAGTACATTACATGATGTTGAATGCTGCATTCTGAGCCACATTACCGAAGATCCGGTAAGTAAGTGTTCGATCAGTGTGCGATTTGTCATTTACATGTAGTCAGGTAATGTACATTTATTTCGATTTACACTTTTCAGATTTAGTATACTTAAATATAAAACTTCTAGTCGAACTATACGTGTGCGAAGGAATCAAGATACAGGGTGTCCGAAAAGCCACTGTTCATTTAAAGTAAAACCACATTGAACTTGTTCCTACAGATGTTCGAATTACGGTCCCACGGCTTACTAAATATGTCTTGCTTGTTTCTGCATGTTGGCCGGGATCTTCAGGGTACGTGGTGTGATTTGTGTTTGTCGTTATTGCAGCCTTTAAGGTTAATGTAAAGCAACGATCTCCAATAAAGATGGCAGCACTACCTCCCTGTATGTCTAATGTATTTTTATCGTTGCACGAAATTTCAATGCTGCTGCTGCAAATTCAAGCCTAGAGAGTTCTAACTTTCCGGGAAGAAAGTTCATAACCAATTCAAAAGTTCGATCAATGCCGATTTTTAATTTTCTTTTTCTTTGTTGAAAGAGCTTTATTGTTATAGGTTTTGATATTCACAATAACAGTCAAGCGATTTTTCAACAATGAAGAAAAACGAAAATAAGAAATTGGCATTGATCGAACTCTTGAATTGGTTATGAACTTTCTTCCCTGAAAGTTAGAAGTCTCTAGGCTTGAATTTGTAGGAGCAGTATTGAAATTTCGTGCAACGATAAAAATAAATTATAGATATACGGAGGTAGTGGTGCCATATTTTGTTGGAGATCGTTGCTTGACATTAACCTTAAACCCTGAAGTGTATGCGGATTACCTGTGCCATAGTTCCCGGGTAAGGATGCGATTTCCGAAGTCCTCCAGAAACTAGTAAAGCGGCAGCAGTGTGAGCAGCGCCGCCTAGGAGGAGAAATCAAGGTTACCAGACGGAACTTCCACTTGGCGCGTCATATTCCATACACATTATTACATTACTCTTAGTCGAACATTCAGTGCACAGTACCCTGTAATTTTTTTGGGGAAAAAATGTAAAGTTATTAATTTTATTTTAAAATTGTTCTGAGTATGTTTTTGATTGCATGTAGTAGATGGTGAAGTCTTCACACACGAAATGTGTTCACCTTATGGATCAAGTTAGAATGAGCATATGCAAGTTCAAATAAGCGCAAGTATTTTTTAATGGCTGTACTTAATTTGCCATTTTTTTTCTTTCAGCCAATAGATTTCGGTGTATGATAGATGATTGTTGGTGGATGGGTGTTATAGAATCACAGGCACCCATTGATCCGGAGTTTCCTGATTCCATGTTTTTATGTTACACAGTACGATGGGATAACGGAGAATATGAAAGAATGAGTCCATGGGATTTGGAACCCATTAATGAACATCGTAAGTAAATAGTTGTAATATGGACAAACATGGATGCTTTTTAAATGTATGTGGCGTACGTGAGTGTTGATTGAGCTTTTATTTATTTATGTTTTACTAATTTTTCATTCTGTCTTAAACCTTAAAGTTTCATTTACTATCGGCTATTAGGAGAGGAGTGGTGAAGTCAGTTTCCTTTTGTATATGCGTGTTTTTATATATATATATATATATAAATTCCAAGTACAAAAATCCCACCAAGTTGTAAAGTTCCCTCTTTTTTCCCTCGCAAAGGGATCTTTTTTTTTTTTTCGGGGTTCTCTCGTTTTCTTCCACTCCTAGTAGTAAAATTCAGGTTTTTTTCCAAGTGTATTTAAAGCGTATTTCTTGTGGAAAAAATATATATATATATAATTATAAGCGATTTTATTAACTAATGACATCGATCTGTCACAATTTTTTAAGATTAATTTCATTGTGCGGGAGAGTAATCTTGTATCGGAAGACCGTCACGTGTTTTGAGGAACGGCGTCCCTCAAGAAGAACTTCTGGGGCCAAGAATAGAGGACGTGTTGGCTAGGGTCTGTGTTCTACTCGCCATCACGGCATTCACATCGTGGGGATAGAAAGAAATCTGTTAAAATAGGTTGTATGAGCGTGACTCACCCGCGCGTCCTCCCAAGTGCTTACTGGGTTATGAGAGCTGGTTCCGTCTTGAAGTAAGGTGTTATTTTTAAAAATCTATTTCTCATTCGGTATTTGAATCTTGAACGCCTGTAATTCGTGAACTGAAGCCTAGCGCCTCTGACCACCCTGGTCAGCGAATTAGAGTCGTTCTAGTATTTCTTCAGCATCCAGGGGGGAGGGGGGAGATCAACTTTGCTTATTTTTACTGGACGCCTGTGTATTAGGGATAGGGTATCTGCTTAGTTTTGCTTACAGAACCGAGAAGAAGAGTTAATATTTGAACGACCCAATTGTACTTAGCTATAAACATGACTTTGTTAAAATAAATAGTTATTTTTGTGCGGATTTGTTCTCGTAGTCCCAAAAGTGACCTTGTTAGTTCAGAAAGTCGTGGTGTAATTTCAGCTTTCAAACGAGCTTAATTCCACTCGTAATGTATTTACATTGAATTGTCTGAACGTCGTGTAAAAGAACACATTCTTGATTCTAAAAGTGAAGATTCTGTCCCGTCTCGGAAACACTCAGACACAGGGTGCAGCTTAATAGCTACGCGAATTGTGCACAAATTAAATTTCATTGAAATTTAATAGTAATATCCTAATACGTACATTTAATAAAATGTATGTATAATAATGAAATTGACTATACAGGGTCCATTATAAAAGTAATGCGCATGATTTTATTGTGACGCGACTATCCACGGCAGCGCGGTAAAACCGGTCGGGCAATGTGGTGGGGTATCTGCCCTTCCAACGCAGCCGGTCGCCAGTTTGCTCCGAGCAGTGTGAGCGGAAAGACGTGCCTTCGTGTGAAGTGTTTTTTCAACTTTGTAACATGGCGCGATGGAGCGTTCGCTTGAACAGCGATACGCCATCAAGTTTTGCGTGAAGCTTGGAAAGAATGCAACCGAAACATTCCAGATGCTTCAAGAGGCCTTCAAGGACGACTACATTTCAAGGTCACAGTCCGGGAGGTGGCACAAGTCGTTCAAGGAGGGCCGGGAGGAGATCGCCGACGAAAACGTGGATCGTGTGCGAGAAGTTCTGCGTTCCGACCTCGATTGAGCATCCAGCAAATTGCTGACACCCTACACATGTCCACATTTGTGGTACATGGGATAGTGACCGAGGATCTGCAAATGCGCACGGTCAAGCTCCACCATGACAATGCCCCCAGCCACACGTCCTTCATCGTTACCAACTTCCTGGCCCGGAGCAACACCCCGGTGGTCCCCCATCCCCCTTACAGTCCCGACTTGGCTCCGTGCGACTTTTTTTTCCCCCCACTGAAGAGAGAGCTGAAAGGAAAGCATTGGGAGACCGTGGAAACATCTAACAGCATGTTACAACGTTCCTGAGACATATTTCCTTTCCGTCGAGGAGTTTCAGGGTGCCTTCCAGGCGTGGCAGACACGTCTCCGCAAGTGTATTGATGCAGGGGGAGAGTATTTTGAAGAATTTTAAGCATTTGTACAGGTCCGATCAATAAATCTATTTTTCCTAGAAAATGCGCATTACTTTTATAATGGTCCCTGTATATGTTGTCGAATACCTTTGAGTATGGACAAAGGAACATTATATCATAGTCAACAAAATTTCTTTAACTGTTTTCATATACACATTTTTTTTTAGCAAACGACACTAAGAATACGATTTCAGTTCATGCCATTGGGGCTTTGTGGTGGACAAACACCGTGTGCGTGGTTGTTCTCGGGGTTCTAGAATTTCCTCTGTTTCTTCATTCCACCAATTCTCCCATCATCCATACCGCCTGAGCCAGGCCTTAATGAAATTCAAATTTAGCTAAGAATAGTAGTGAAAATAAGCAATTTATTATCCAACGTGTGATTTATAACACCAAACCCCTTCATCTAACATGACTTGCAGTGAGTAAGGCTTGAGATCATCGATCTAACACATTCCTTTCCTCAAACGTGTTTCAACTTTCCATTTTAACAATAATTCACGGAGTGAACAGAAATATTACTGAGGATATTCACAATGTTGGGAGAAACCTGTGCCAAGGCGGAGATAAATGTTAGTGTAAAGTCCCCCTAGTTCTTTCGATGCCATTTCTTCCTCTAGAGCCTTTTTGTCTAATTAATCTCCTCCGGCTTAGTCTTTCGTTTTTTTTTTGTTTTGTTTTATATATATATATATAAATACTAGTAGATATGCCTGAAGGAGGTGACGACGCCTGTAGCTGAAGCCAGCGGTTCCATGCTGTCTATAGGTCATGGAAGTTACAAAAGAAGTAATTAAATTGACTCATGGGTCATAAAAATCAAGAAAAAGATAATTGAATTTGAGTTTCAGGTCATGAATTCAGTCAGTGTAATTTTTAGCTATTTGTAATGATACATTTGCCATTTTCCTAAATGTGCAGAAAAATATTCTTGTACATTTGATGCGTGGTTTATATTATAAACTTTTAATGATACAGCAGGATGTATTAAGAAATATAGTTACCGAGGGGGCTCATATCTTGTGAGAGTTCGGGTGTAGCAATCCCGGGTTCCCTAGCTGGTTTCCACAATTCTTCAACTTTTCGTTGCGTGCAAGTCATAAATTTGGCTTGAATAATGCAGACACCCTGTTTAAACATAGCCCTAAGGAATTTATATGCAGTTCGTGACTTTCATGTGTATATTTTAGTTTTCTGGAAATATGCAAATAACAGGAAAAGTTAGGGGATTAGTTCTGGTAGAATGAGTAGGAATCCTGATAGGGAAAAGGTCAAGTTTACAGGAGAGTTATTCAGAATTTAGTCATACACACTCACAGTTTCCTGATAACTCATGTTCACGAAAAGGAAGTCGAAGTAAGATGGAAACACTTTCCATTTGTATTTATTTTTTCTTCCTAAGGTTTGCCAGATGAAGTTGGCGGTGGAGTCCCCGTCTTGCCACGAGAAATCCAGGCAACGCTTTACCGTCCACGAGCCGACGAATGGCCAAATGGTTCCAGAGACTCTGAATGTGAAAGAATTTCATCTGGCATAGAACAGGTTATGGGATTGGCAATCGCTGAACCTTTTGTCGTTCCCGTTGATCTCAATATGTACCCATCATATGCGATGGTTGTAGAATACCCGATGGATCTGTCAACAATCAAGGTATTGTATCTACTAGCAGATGAATCATAGTAATAGCAGTAATAACTGGAAATTAAAACCAGGGATTCAGGTGGATCTGTATATTCAGGCTTTTTTTAATCATAGAAAGCAAGCTGTGCGTTTCACAAGTTGTGGTAAATTAATATTTTAAGAAGTATTACACTCTGAACAATTTAGTTCGTTTTAGCTTCGTTTTACTAGTATTAGTTGGATTGATTCCCCACGAATCATTCTAGTTCTCTGAATAAACTAATATTCGACTTGATTATTTCTTTTTAGTATTGTCGATCTAAAATGTACGTTTATAAGAATTTGATTAGTATTCAAATGCAATAGAAATTGAACTGAATGTGCAGTATTATCGACTGTCCTATTTTCCGTTCCTAGTTTATTTCTGGAAATATAAATGTAGAGTTTTCTTTAAAGATTAAAATTTTTGTAATTTCAAGTTGTAACACTGAAAACAGAATAAAATTAATGACTAATTAAAAATTTATGGATTAGAATATTTGCATATCGTAGTGTGATATTCTAATTCTTACTTTCGAAGTGCAACTTAGACTGACATCAATAACTACACAGAAAACATCTAAATTCGAAGAGGTATGTTGCTCTCTCTTTAAATTGTTTTATTGGTATTTGTTCAATCTGTTTCAATCTTGAGAGTTGGAGCTCTTTTTAAATTTATTTTGTGTTAGTTGTTCTCTAAATTTTATTGTATTAACAGTAGCAGAATATGCATTTGAGTAATCTTCTACAAAATCCATCGTCGGTGAGATGTCTCACGTATAAATTTATGTTTATAGTATAAACACGCATAAAAACTCGTCTACGTTTGTAAGTAAATATTTGCATATAAGTGTCAATGATTTTCTAAATTGAAATTGAGATATAAATCCTAAGAGCACAGAGTTGTTCAGTGACTTGTTGTAGGTACCGTCTTGGTCTTCCTTCGTCCTCTCGCAGCCGTATGAAAAAAGTTCAGTGGATTTATTCCGTAATTATTTTGGTGTTCTACACCAATCAAACTAACCGAGAAGACCAGGGATTTTATCACTAGTTGTTGTTGACACATTTATTATATTAAAACTTTTCAAAACAATTAACAAATGTATTTTAATCCCACGCTCATTGAATACTTCACCATGAATCCACTCTTATGTAGGGATGTTATCCAATTTCATAGTTGAAAACAGTTCACATGAGAAATTCGTACTTGTTTAGAGCGACACATTTTAATTTTCTTTTCTCTATCTCTTGACCTGTCTATTATATATCGCTTAAAATTTTTTGTCTGTTTTTATAGATCTTTTCTTTGGCGTTCTCGCTGACGGAACTAAGGCAGCTACGAAATATATAGGGCTTTCGAAATTACATGTTGCCTTTGGATTATGAACTTGAAAAACTTGTCCCAGTCAAGTATATACAAGCAGTATATTATACTATACTCATCCAAATATTTTCCTATTCACACTTCTGAATTAGAAATACACAGCTATAATATCAACCTACATTCCAAATTCAGAACCGCCCAATGGGAACAGTCAACAACAAAAATAATCAGAAAATTCAATGACAAATACTCTCGCATTAGGAGGTGAATAATATTATATAGAAGTAAAAAAAATAATAGGGCATGATTTAGTAAGGAAGGCTTCATATAGAACAAGATTTCAAAGAAGGAAAAGTATTATATTAAATCCGATACAGGAATTTTAGAACATTCCGACATTATTTTATACAGATAACCATAACTTTTAACCACTTTTGAATTTTTCTACTTATATTTTTAAATGTCGTAGTTCTAAGACTTACAGTGTACCTAAGAATACCGGGGGGTGTCAATTTTTGCCCGCGAGTATTTTCATCGTCAATTTTTTTTTATATATAATTATTCTCAAAATCTCCAAAAATTTTACATTGTTTGTTTCAGTGTTTTCTTCATTTACGTTAAATCTCATTTACAATATATTTACTTAGAATTCATAGAAAAAATATTTTGTATGGTGCGGGCTGATTTTGACACCCACCCACCCTTGGTAATAGATATAATCCATCTTTGTTAAAGGACAAATATCTTATGTTTCAAATGTGATACATCATAAAAAATGTTTGTATTTGAGCATATTTTACTGTTAGTGTTGAAACCCTATTTCGTTATCAGATGACTATATAAAATGTTTCTTACTCATGTAGTACACAAAAGTTTAGAAGTATAAATGTAGAAACAAATAAACATAAAATTAAACTCCAATTAATAATGTAAGCAATGTTTTAGATGTAACCACTTATGAAAAATAGAAAGTAGAGCTACTTCTACTGTTCTTTTTCACTATGCATAGTTCAAAATCACAATATAAGGTCGAAAAATGACCTTGAAACAGCGCGGGCAAATTTACCCCCCCCCCTTCCTTCCTTAGTACGGCACGTATCACATACGAGCATAGTATTCCTAGAGTTAAGAAAAATCTTGATTCTTTATATATGTATGACCGTGTTCGAGGCGGGAAACCTCGAAGAAAGAGGAAAACAACTATGAAAAATACTGTATATTATTTTAATATTAGTTTTTTTTATATCAAACTTCATTCATTGTGTTTTGAACCAACGTGCTTTACGAATATGGTCATCCTTTGTTACTTCTGTTTTTCTGAGAACTGTCATTACCTCTTTTTTGATTTCATTTAGGTCATGCACGCCTGACTTCAATATCAGATAATTGCAAACATTGAGTAATTATTATTTTTTAAATGACTTGTTTTGTTATTCAATGTTCAACGTATTTATTATTCAAGTACTTTTTTTTTCTTGAATGCACGTTTCATTTTACTACGTGAAGTATGTATGTTTTTTTAAGTTGGTATATATTATAGTAAAGTTTATCCCACAACGAAATCTACGCAAATGATTATATGAGAAGGCTTCTCTAAAGTAATATCTGAATCCTTATTATTGTAGACTTATACTATACTATATTTCATTTCTACATGAAGGTTCTTCAAGAAGTATTCTCTTTTGCTTTAATTACACCCAACAACATTGATCATTTCTTAATGTTGATTTATCTATAGTAATATACATGAAATACAATCTTGTAGAAATATACCTAGGTATATTTAATAACAAAACTCACTTGTAAATAATTTCATATAAAAAGATGACCGTTTACTTTGATACAGACTCAAACAAACATCACTCAGTGTGCTAGAATCTTAAAAACAGTTACCACCAATCAAATCTATAATTCCACCAAACAACACTACTCATAATTGAGATATTCTTTAAACTAGAGTTCGACTAAATTTGCTAAATTTTCAAAGTGTTCCTGACGAAGTTACACGCACTATACAAAATATTTTGGGGTTTTAAAATTGATGTGTAGGAAAGTAGTTTTT